>CABFOW010003993.1:0-63643 GCA_902141385.1 Timema californicum | reverse complement strand
AAATCAATAAGTTATTTGATATTTACTTAATAAGTAGAAAAAGATGAATTTTTGGGCCAAAGTTACCCCATCTTACGGTACCCGATTAAATTTAAATGATTTAAAAATAAGTAAGAATCAATTGTTATAGTTGTTATGTATTTACTAATAATCTCCTTTATTTGGTTATCTTAAATATTGATATACTCACCATATAAGAAAACACAAAATAAAGACGTAGTAGTTAAAAGTTCTCCACAATATTTGAATATCATTTACGTACTAATCTTTGATCGTTATAGTATAACTGGATGGACATTTGTGCCTAATTTTTTTTAGCTGTTGTGTGCATACAATTGTGTAGGAGAGAAATAAATTTTCAGGTGTCTCTTTCTCTCTTACACTCATACAAGGCAAAGTGGCATTTTGACATCGTTCATTAATTTGATTGAATATATGATATTCACCAATGTGTGATTTGTTAACTAAAATCAATGTGTTAGTAAAAGCTTTAAATAGCATTACAATTTTCGAAACTAGTGAGATTTTTCTTTAAATAAGTTGATGTAGGCTAATATATATGTATACGATTATTTTTGAAGAAGGCTTGATTGGAAGACCTAAGTACCAGAATCCTACCCTATAATAGTGTTTAGTTAGGATAAAAGACCTTCCAGAAGGGAATTTATACTTCCATTCTAAATGGCCGTTTATCCTACCAAAATACTAATATATGATAGTATTCTGGTATGAAATAAAGCTTTGCAGATTGGGATTCTTATTAAAATCGGGGTTTAGTAGATACCGTACTTCCTACAAAACTATAACCTAAATGATCGTTTGAACGTAGGACTTCTACACAAAGTATGTCATTAAACAAATGTAATATCGTTTTTAGCTAGCTTGTTTCACTATAGTTATCGAACTGTCGACATAATATGGTTTCTGAAAGCAATATACAAGATATGAGCCAACTTAAAACTGTAATATAATAATACTTTCTACAAGTCTATAACCTAAGTGATCGTTCGAACGTATGGCAACTTCACAAAGTTTATCATTCAAACAAATGTAATCAAGTTTTAAGATAGGTACCTTATTCATTATATTTATCGAACTTTCAATATAATATGGTTTCCGAAACCAATATACAAGCTAATAGTCAACTTTAAATATAAGTGTAGTCTTGGCAGACTGTAATCATCATGGACGATAACTACACATTTAAATATATTCCAGATTTTATTCGTATTTGTACAGTATTACCTGTAAAACTGAATTATATATCCTTTAATGTAATTTACTCTTTAAGGCAAGTCTGGTATAATACTTCACTATTTTCAAACAATAACACTTTCATTCATCAGAGATATGTTTTCGCATAAGAAAATTGAAAAGAACCGTTAAATCCTTCCTCCCTAAATGAAGCAGATGATAAACTTGAGCGTCACTTTTTGGTCCTTGGCAATGCGTATGTTTATGTCCATTCAGTATACTATAGAGATCACTGGTACTAATATGCAGAGGTACTGGTGCTTTTTAACTTCCGTGTTTGATCATTGGAACTAAGGAGTAGTCATATTTGTGTATCTTAGACCTTGGGTCTCCATGATCTAATTTAGAACTAAATGACGTCTTGGGGTAGTTTATTTTTTGAATTTTGGCTTAAAATAAGTATTGTATCGAGACTATACAGCTTTTAAATTGAATTGATGTCCCAATTCGTTAAAATCGATTTAAATCGAATACTCGGTGAATAATGTTAAATTAACTAACAAGTCACAAATCAATTATTTTAACTAATGTTAGAAAATAGTAGGCTACATTATTACATTCCCGAACCAACCCCCTTCCCTCCCCCTTCCAACACGTATTTAAATATACGGAAAAAAAATTGGAAAGTCCAAATGGCATTTTCAAATACTGGAATTTGCCAAAAGGAGTGTTAAAAATCGGGTGTGGCTGTGTCGGTGCACGGCCGGAGGGGTTTTACTTGATCACACTGCGTCACTTCCAATATTTTTCTCGTTCCCGATTCTTTATTATTCGTTCCAACCTAAACATTGGGGTATTTTCGAATAGCTGACGAGCTATTCTTTCCCGTCATATACGTTCGGCATATTTCTGACCGGCTTTCCGGGGAGTATAGGCAGACACTGAAATGTCTACGATTCTTCAACTTCAATCCACATTTTCTTCACCGACACTGTAAAGAAATTTAAGCATTATTAGTTAAATCAATAGATCTTTACGAGAACTGGCTGGCTCTGTCATTTGTCTAGTGTGTGTACTGTATCAGAAACACGTTAAGTCAGTGATGACATATTAGGAACAGGGGCGTTGCACGAAATATATTTTGGGGGAGGGGAATTAGTCTTTTTCCCAATTTTGAGCATTTCAAAATTAGAAAAATTCCCAAGTGGTAAAGGAGAGCACAAGGGCAATGGACAATGTCGAGAACGGGGGACGAATGGGGGCAGGAGGTTTCCAGGAAAATTTTAAAATTTGGGGCGATAATCAAGACGTGAACAGAGCTTTTAGGCAACTGGATTTTTAAATTTATTTGTTGATCCTGGATTTTTAAAGCTACAAGGCTTTTTCAGTACATAAGGAAATAACTTGAATTATTATTTATTTCAGTTTATCTTGATCTGAGGTGAATATCCAATTGAGCTAGTTATACGTGTTTAGATTTGCAACTATATCGTGTATTTTTAGATTAAAAAAATATAACTGACTTTATTACAACGGCTTCCAACATTTGATAGTTTATGACCACAACTTTTCTATCTGCTGCCATTTCAACTCTTTGATAACATAAAAATGTTCAAATCCTAGTTTTTAAGTTTTTGTTTCACTGTGTTTTACTACTAGCACGGCCTATTTATATTTAACTACACCAGTGGGATAGGTAAAATTTAGAGGGAATATACACTTATTTGCATGTATGGATATTAGGATTAACTACCCCTAGCCAGAATTAAAATCCTTATCTCACCTTCACTAACAAACCAATCGAAACGAGCGTGACATTAAACCCGCATGTCCACTAATACTAGTTTTAATTATAATAAATTGCTTATAATAATGATTATATGTGACCAATATGTGGTAAAAGAGAATAACCAAGCTGGGAGGGGGGTTAGGGGGTATGATTTTATGTTATGCTAGCGACATTACAAGGCTGTCACAGTAAACCAAGTCAGCAAGAAGCTATCAGAATGGAATAGCCAAAAGGAACCTAAGCAGTAACTAGATTGTTTTTAGCACTTAAACAACTTACATTTATATTAAAATTTCGTATTTTCCTATAATCATTAAAATCCTTGAAAAAGTAAATATAGAGATAAAACCCCACCCAAAACACTATGTGACCCCCAGGTTGGAAACCGCTGCTTTATTACAACAAACTTGGAAGCAATATTTAGCCAAGCTTTCTTAGATGTAGAACTCACTCGTCACTTTATCAAAATCTTAACGATTGGACCAGGTTTGATTAAAACATTTTCAGCTGTAAAATGAAGCAATTAAAAAAAATGAATGTATCAATATTTCTACAATATTTTGATACCTGTCTACCAATGTCCTGCTTCATAACCTCATGGAAGTTGCTCTACAATGTTAGTACTGGTACGTGAATAAACTATTCAAAATATATTGTAATTTAGTTCGTGAGGGTGAACGGGATTTCCCTGAAATTTTATTAAATAACTGATTACAAATTCGAATTAATCACTCTAAACAACATGGTTGTACGAAATTTCATGCAAATCGAACACTAAATAACGAATTTTAAAATGTTAAAGGATGAATTAGGAAACTTACATATATTTAATTTAGTCTACTGATTCAAATGACAAATTATAAAAGTTGTAGCAACGCAACAGAGCCCTAATTAACTCCTCTTCCTTCATAGTTGCTTTGAGCCTATATAACTTGCTTTCATGAAACCCTATTTTAATAAATAGTGAAATAAGATACATCAGCTCAATTAAAACTATTATGGATACTTGCTAGAAAAATTAGTGTACAGTAGCCCCGCGGCTTCTTTGGTGCTGACTGATGGCTTTGAAAAGTTACCAGACCAAATTATGTATCCTTACGCCGAACCAAATGATCTGCAAAAACATGTGTTTAGCAGATGTCACTTTTGACGGTTAAAACGTAGATATAAACCTAAATGTTGACTGTCAGAAGTCAGCTGTGAGCTGTCAGTCAGCACCAAAGAAGCCATGGGGCTACTGTATATTTCAGAAGTCAAACACTAACAATAACCTCAATGTTCTCATTTTATCAGTCAGAGCTTCAAATAAGAAAACCACAAAATGTTGCGTAACACTCACTGCATTTATACCTTCAAAATTTAATAAAGCCCAATTAGTTAAGCTGTATAACATATGACAATTTGAGTTATAAAACTGCGACAGTCCAGCAGCCACGAAAGTCACAACTAAAAACAATAAACAAAACAATGGATGATAATGCTGCCACTTCAATCATGACTGGATGAGTGAAATTTTTCTACTGGGCAGCTCATGTTCCCAGGCACTAGGAAATACTTCCACAGAATCAATGTTTGCCAACATGTTGCCCTTGTTTTAGAAACAGTTGAGCAATATTTTTTCATTTTGCCTTTGTGTTTCCCAGCGGGAAAAACATGTTTCTCGTGATCCATTTCAAATGGGTTACTCAACAATGTTGGCCAATATTTTCGACAACAAGCAACGTGGTCTAGTAAGTAAGATTGCTGATTTAAATCGTGTGTCTCTTTTCATTTTCCGGGACCGACCATTTGTAAAATAACTTCAAAATCTGTAGGAGACATGTAAGTAAAGTTCCTAAAACCACTGTCGTCTTCGAACTTCAGTTTTGTCGGAAGTTTATTTTCATTGTACGACCATTTTGAAGCACCTTACAGAAGCAGCACCGTTTTCTTCTTTTCTGTCTTCTTGAACAGCTCATAGCTACATACAAAGCACAAGCCATAGCAGCATCCTTCTAAACAGACATCGTTCACTCAACTGACTTTGTAAGGGAAACAAATGTTTCATCATTGTATTATGGACGTAAACAACATTTCTTTAATGTTTGCCAACAGTTGGGGAACGGTTGTGAAACATTTGGGGAACAGTTGGGCAAAAGTTGTCCAACAATGTTACATAGTCCGTACTAGGCTTACGATTCGTTCCCATACCGCACTCGGCATACACTCTCTGCCTACAGACAACGCCACTACTAAACTACTTGATTAACTAAGATTTCTACCATCTACTACAGATTTACTCTCTCTTCAATGCAGTGGCGTATTCTGAGAAAAATTAATATGTATGCTGTACTCTAAAAGTTGTAGGGGAGATTTGGGGGCTGAGGACCCTCAACTACCGTTGTACAAGAACGTCGAGGGATTATTTCAAGGGATATATTTGAAGATATGTCCCTATAGAACAGAGGTTCTAGAACATTTATTATTTCCCCTTAACCGTATGCTATTTTAGGAAATTTTGATGCCCACCCTCCCTACTCTCATATTCTCTCTTCTTTTATTTATCCATAAAGATGATTACCATCCATTCAAAATGTAATAAAAGTAACTCCATGGTTTCAGCCCACATTCAGGCTATAGCTACCAAGTTGCTACCAAACTATTTGGCAAATTAGTGCCAATTCTTGCAGATAGAGGGTGTCATGTTGTCAGCACAACGATGACTCCAGCCATTAAGCTCGGCTTTCTATACTGGAGCCACTACTACTTTATTCGAGTATCTCCTTATTTATCCACTCTAGGCTGAATTTAACCCGTTCCAGACCCAGTGCTTACCAGATTATCTGAACGCAACGGGAATCAAACCCGGGACCTTTGGGTCCATAGCCAGAACCTATTACCACTAGACCACTAGGCACATTTCCGAATGCATAAGAGAGACAGAGCCTATTCAGTTAGCCTAGTGTAATTAAAAGCACACAGTTAACAATACTCGAAGCAAACAATCATAATGATAGTAAAAGGAAGTGATACATCGATCAAGCGTTCATCAGATCTTGGTGAGAGGGAATCAGGTGAATTGTCCAACTCACGTTGCAATTAAAACTATTTCTTAAAGCCAACTTATCTCACACAATGCGGCATGGAAACAAACGAGTCTCCCAACTTGAAAATGTATGCTTCAGAATCTATTTAGATGCGTAAACTCTGACTAAAATAGGGGAGATTATCTCGGACTATTAATACTCTATCACTACGTCATTGGTGTATTGCTAAGATATTTACACATATCTGTTGCTGTAAGCAGTGGGGAACCCAAGGGCCAAACAGGGTATTTGATCCCCCTCCCCCCTCTTTCCTCAACACCACAAATATTGTTAATATAAATTTAAATAATATAAAGTAAACTAAAATATTTAGCATTGAAGATGTGTCGAATGTATATGCTACATTTTAAGACCAGGTTTCAGACTTAAGCCTAGTATTCAAAATGTTTACCGTTACACACAAAATTAAAAATTGAAAAAAACATACAAATAATAGCTTCGATACTATTTGTATTATTTAAACTACTTAAAATTATTTATAAAAGCATTTAATATGCATAAGTATTTTCGGCCTTCAGGGCTTAGGAGGCTGTGCAACCCCAAACCCGCTCTCTCCATCAAAATGCCATTCTTGCTACAGCCTTGATTTAATGCCTCCCCCCAAAGTAAATGGCCGGGTGTGCCACTGATTAAGTAAATTATAAGAAAATATATTTTATTTTACCCTTTTCTTCTATATCATCTTGAAATGTTGAACACACACTCCTGAATTTTGGGATTCTTTGATGTATAATTATATAAAATCACAATGACTAATAAGTCGTTAATGTAAAACAAAAACTAAAAAAACACTATTAAAACTCCACGGTCCTTTCTACTAAATAAAAACAAGAATTACCGTCAACAACTGTTAAAGTAGACCCGCCTCGGTGGCGTAGTTGGCAAACGCGCTTGTCGTGTTGAGCTTGACTGCTGAGGACGGGGAGATCGAGGTTCGAATCTCGGTCGGGTGAACTGGGGGTGGTTTTTCCTAAATGGTTTTCCACTCTCCCTCCACGCAAATGCGGGTTCACTTCCTCTAATTCAACCTTCCCAATTCCCAATCCATTAGAGTAATTAGTACTTAAAGCATATAACCCTAACGGGTAGTAAGACGCGGTGCTAAATATTATTATATTATTGTTAAAGTAGCCTCGTCACCCGCCTTACACCCCCCTCCCCCTTACTCCACTCTATCAGTGCTGAAATGCCTAAATTTGAAAGAATGGTTAAATGTGTTTGCCAAATACATGATAATACACGTGACTAGCATACCTAAACATAAATCAATGTATTTAATTAGTGTATAATTTAAAGCTTGTTACGTATAGGCCTACTATTATTTTACAATTAATTATATATATAGTTGATAAATTTTTACTTAAACTATACTATGTAATGTATTGATTTGGATTAATCTAAATTATGTAAAAAGTCATGGATGAAGGTAATTTTTCTTTAAAGTAATATAGGTAGAGTATCCTTTTAAGATTCATCCATGAACAAACACGCGTTTCTCAGAATGAGGTGAAAGGGACTACGCCCCTAAAATATATTTGTTTATACCTTCTTTCCTGGTAAAAGAGTAACTGCGTCAATTCCTGTTGAAGGGAGGAGGTTCATAGTATTTGCCAGAACACGCCAATTCTTTATACCAATAAGAAGCTAGCCCTCACAAAATGTGTCGCCAGGACTCTGTCTATTGGTTAGTTTTTACTTTGTTGACCAAGGGAGAAAATGCAAGGGGTATGTCATATATAGACCATAGTGCGTATGTTTAGATACAGTACAGTATAGCAGTATAGCTATTGCAATTGTCACAACGACAACGATGAGGAGGACAATCTCCGGGACCTCGCTCACGCACGAGTCAGTCACAGTCTAACACATTAAAATATAAGTCACTTCAATATCACAAGTGTGCAGTGATAAGAAACATTTAATTTAAATATGTGCAAGTAATTTNCAAGTGTGCAGTGATAACAAACATTTAACTGAAATATGTGCAAATAATTTACTGGTGTAATTGAAATAAACCGTGTGTGAAATAACAGCCAACAACATTTCTCTTTCTTTAATAATATTAATACCGATTTAATTAGTGCTCGAACACGGGGCTATAGACAGCTGATTAGGCGGTATATTTTCTGTACAGTGGTGATAGGCGCTCGATCACGGAGCTTAAGACAACCTATATAAAACATCACATCATCTTTTATCTGGGAATTAATCCGTTGTGTATCAATCGACACCCGAAGTAGGGTGATTGATCACACATATTATTATTATTGACGCCCAAAGCGTGGCGCATTTTTATTCCGTATTGTTACAACTAAATTAGCTTAATCATTGTGATCTTGAATCTTATTTCAATAGTTGGCACAATGCTTAGCTTGATTCACAGGAACAGTATGACCTGGATTGTGAAAACCGCTCTTTGGCCAATTACTTATGGGCGAGCGGAAAGGAATATGTTGCAACCCTTTTTCTAGACAATGGGAAAGGTCATTAGAGCCTCCCTAGCTTGCCTTGCGGTTTTCAAGCAGCAAACCCTGGGTTTCCTATTGTGCTAAGTAGAACCTTTTGAAAGAAGAATTACTTAAAACACAGTATTCTTGGAATATGAACCAAGATTAGTTTTAAAATTAATAATCCATTACATGTATATTTATTAACAACTTAAACATTAGTATTTACACAGTTTGCACATACAGTATTGAACTAAACAAAAAACTAGTCAATATCATTATGGGTATGCGGCGCAGGACTAGCATACCCAGATAATACGCCACTGCTTCAATGTACGATGACTTTTGAAGTTGGGATAATTTGTAGAGTAGGGATCAACAGCTGGGAAATTTTAAATTTGTCTTTACAAGTCTATGGTTAAGGACTTTCCTAATAGAAAGTAGGCCTAATGGAGTACAGTATAAGCCTAGAATTTCCAAACTCCAGATCTCATATTGGCTGTCAGTTATCTAGTGTGTTGTGTCAGAAACATGTCAAGGCAATGATGACGTATTAGGAGTACCATTTGTTTCTTAGCTTTGGCTCGATATTGTCAAAATCGGTCACATCTTTGATGACGGATTAGGAAACTTATAAACACAAATAGGTATTAATACATTTGAATTAAATTTTAATGGTACAATTTTCATCTTATAGATGTCACTTTCAGTTGTATAGTGAGATTCGAATAGTACTATTTTTGTCTTGTGTATGTGCACCGAAAGACTCTTGACTTTATATTGTGTTTGTCGTCGTTAGTGGTTTCACCAACACCAACCTTAGTAGTCCCCGGGGTGCACATACACATGTATACAGAAATATAAAGAAAAAAGAGGAAAATAGAAGTAATGCAATTTAATGAAAAACATGATTCATGATCAATATTTAGCACGTAATCTCAATAAGAATTGTCTATATTAACTAAATATGATATGAGGTAGCTTGCCTAAGCCTTGGCCAACAAGGGGCGTGAGGCGCCGGAAGGACTAACTCAGACAATTGAGTTAGTTACTGGTCCCTCTATCACAAGGCATGTTGGCCGAGCACGCTTAGTTATTACTTACATTGGGCCAGTTCAAGTCCAGTTACATATGAGGGCCCTGAATGCAGAGCAAAACCCCTTACAAGAGGATCGATAAACTTACATGGGTATATCAAAATCTACGGGCCATGCTCGGTCAGCAACACGTCCCACAATTTGAACACCCAACGGGCGATCAATATCACAACATACATACAAGTAATTAATGACTGCTCCAGCCGTGCCAGAGGGTCAGAAGCGGCTCATGAGCTGTATACTCCAAAGGGGCCTCCATATAACTTGAACCATCTCTTTCCCTGGCAAGCTACCTTTGAGTTACATCAGTGTCTCAATATCGACACGGTTTATTACCTAATCCTAACATGAAAGTTATCCTATTCATCCAGCCATGAAATAGGCTAATCCTAATCTTTAACATATAACTGGAAGTTTACTCGATACATCCTCAACTTCTAACTGGAAGTATACTTGATACATCCTTAACTTCTAACTGGAAATTTAACTTAATACATCCTTAACATCTAACTGGAAGTTTAACTTAATACATCCTTAACATCTAACTAGAAGTTTACTTGATAAATCCTCAACTTCTAACTGGAGTTTACTTGATACATTCTGTCGTTCAATAGGCTAAGCCAGTGATTTGTTCCTGTCCAGTGGATCCATTTCCCTGAACTGTAAGCCTACGTTGATATGATAAATTAGTCGACGTGACGAGAGTGCGTAGTATGCCAACGGCGCTGATGGTGTCCTGCCGTGTTCTATATTTCTTCCAAGCGGCCCGGAGAATATATAGTATGAGAACTCCACGTGATGGTGTGGTCAGTACGAAGAGAAGGGGGAAAACGTCCCTCTGATTTTAGAACAATGACTCGCGTCAGCCAACACCATTCACGGAGCTTTCAGTTGACTGTAACTCGTTGTCCAGCGCGGAGTTCTTCCCTGAGGTCACGCTCGGCCAATTCTCTTGGTGTTGTTCTTTTCAGCGGGGCATCAGGCTCGACGGAAGAGTCGGTGAAGTAGGTATGTAAATAAACAAACAAATGTTACGGGCGTAGCATTTAACACTAGTATCTCATTTGTTAACTCTTGACGACTTGCTTGTACCACCAAAACATTCGTATTTTACACTTGAACGGGGCTAAGCCAGATTAGCCCGTTACATATGTATTTGTCAGTTATTTATTGTTTAATCTCGGAAACCAGATACCTTCTCTGCGAAAGAAAAAAAAACACTTAGAGATGTTAGAATTGGTGACACTCAACTGGTAATTTACTTTTATATCATTTGTCATCTCAAAATTTCTAAATAAAGTCAACACCGAATTAAAACCAAAGTATACAACTTATTCACCATAAAGACTCTTTGTTTAAAAATGTGTTTACTAATTTTAAATTTATTCCCAACATTGATTAGTCTATCGATGTTATATATTTGATTGCGACATTTTGCTGCAATTACTTTGTATTGTGAACATTTTATTTTATTTGTTTTAAATTATATCCTGTGCTAATTATGTACTATGAACATATATGCCCCTCGGTCCTCTTTATTAACAATTATATTCTATGAACCTAGAAAATAGCAAAATAGTTAGTGATAGGTACGATGGATACGAGTATTGGCACATTGATGTTATTTATGTAATTTTCATGTGTCACATCTCAATTCTTGTTAAAAAGTGACAGCCCACAAATATAGCCAGTTTTATAACTGTTCTGATTTCCTAAATTGGTGTTAAAGTTCAAAAAAATGAAATAAATTATATTTTCTAAATTAAGAATATTTAAACTACGTTATTGTTTTGATTCGATTATTTAATAGTCTTATAAATATGACTTCAATGACTCAACTTTACATCGAAGACATAGAATTGCATAGATGATTGCTTAATCACGACCAAAGAATCTATACACCGATTATAATCATACACAGACCAAGATAACGCGAAAGAGCTTTCTAGAATAAAATGGTCGTCAGATGTTTTCATTATATGTACTGCCATCTAGATAAATGTGTAAGGACTTTTTCTATTAAATAACAGTCTCAATGAATGAGTAGGCATTTTCTTTAAGTGGCCTAATTACTATTATTATTATTATTATTTATAACCGTTGTTTCACGAATCCACCTGTCTTAAAAAATTCTTATTTAATAATATTTTTCAGACCAAATGACGTAATAAAATATTTTTTTATCATAATAAAAATATATATTTTATTAATTATGTTTGCTTGAAAAATGAGTTTTTATGAAATATGTTTATGGTTCAGGCAAATAATATTTTTCTTAACTATTTCTTCAAATTATCTATAATAGAAATAAATGTTCACTAAAATTGTGTTACTTTAACATTAAAGACATAGATATATAATGTGATGTGATAATTATATAGGCACTATAATTTTATTCATATATTAAAAATTGGTAATAATGATTACAAGTAATGATATATTATAGTAAAAATTTGATAAAGAGCATTGAAATTATAACAAACATCTCAAAAGTTCAATACATTCTAAAGATATTTAGTAGAATTTTTAGTCAAATTACATTAAAACTACATATATTTAATGTTTGACGAGCATTTTATAAACACATGTTATTTAGTACAATATTTACATAATCCTAGGGCCATTAATTTAATATAATGTCTAGGATGAACATATAAACAAATATTAAGTTATTTGAGGCCTCACTTAAAGATAAACCAGTGTCCTTTTGACATGAAGACTGGTCGGAACTTCCAAACTATTTAACCACGAGGACAAACACTCAACTTAAAAGTGATAGACTAATGTAAGTGGGGTTGGGTGCATGAAATGTTCTATTTTCTAAAAAAAAAAAAAAAAATCAATAGCTTAATTGAATGAGGAAAGAACCAATTTGATTTTTTTGTCAATGTGATTTCATCAAGCATTTGTAATGGGTTCCATTAAACAAATACCATTAGCTGGAGATTAAAGATAGGGGTTGGGGGTAGGGAGTTTTATATTGTTTTAAAAAACTATTGACTTATCAATCTTCTGGTTTAGTTAAGATTTTCGTTGTTGTTCTGGTTTAATAATATTAGGAACTTATGTTTGAATTTTACAGATCCTTCATTTTGTGAAAAAGTAGCATATTTCCCGGAAAAAATCTTCCTAATGTACTTTATTCCTTCTTTGAACCCAAAGTGTTCAAAACTGTCGTTTCTACTATAAAATTGACCCTTTTATCTAAAAAATGTAATATTAACTAATCTTAATATTACAAATGATTTAAACTTAACTCTACATTTTTTTCACCGCCTCTTAAATTAGAGATAATATGTACTACAGCCGAACCTCTGGATAAGCGAGAAAACTCTGCGAGTCCGGATCTCTATAAGTGAGACTGTCTTCCAGGAAATGCAACGCAATTGTGTATGTTTTGACAAGTCACACAAACACACACGTGGTTTTTTGTTTCTCTGCCAGGGGTCAGGTCTGCGTTAGTAAACAAAAACGAATTAGTTGATAACTGTTGATCGCCGAGGGTGGTGCGTCGCACATTCCTCATCCTGTTTCCTGTGTTTTCTTATACCTCCGTAAGTGATAGAAGTACAATAGCCCCATGGCTTCTTTGGTGCTGACTGACAGCTCACAGCTGACAGTCAACACCTAGGTATATACCTACATTTTGACTGTCAGAAGTGACAGCTGTTGAACACATGTTTTTGCAAATCATATGGTTCAGCGTAGGGACACATAATTTGGTCTAGTAACTTTTCGTCAGCTGTGAGCTGTCAGTCAGTACCAAAGAAGCCATGGGGCTACTGAAGGAGCTCGACCTGGATTAGTGAAAACCGGATAAGTGAGAAACTTCTTTAATTTGAACACCCTACATCTGTTTTCGTCATTTAAGAAAATGGACCACGTTTCACACCCATAGAGAACAACTGGTAAAATTATTGTTTTGTATATTCTGAGTTTTTCATTCCTTGAAAGTAGGCGAGCTGTCAGACACTTACAGACCAAATAATGGCATGCATTTCCCGACTGTATTCTTTTCCTAATTTCCAATCTAATATCGTTATTGCTAGTTAAAACTTTTCCTAAACATTTAAATTCATTAACCATGTCAAACCAAATGTTGTTCGCAGTCATATCTTAGTTATGCTATCTAATAATGACCAAATCTTCAACTTTGACTTTGGCTTTGCTTTACATTTAAAAAAGCGTAATTCACACATCCCTATACATCTATTAGATATTAGTGAACTTTCCACACCTCCTATGCGCGAAACTCACTTTTTAATGTGAAGCGAAGCTTAAAAAATGCGAATCAAAGCCAAAGATGATGATGATGATGATGATGATTATTATTATTATTATTATCATCACCGCGTCTTACTACCCGTTCGGGTTATACGCACTTACGCTAATGTGTAATGGTAGGGTGATTGTAAGATGAAATGGAGGACCTACAGTTTAACGTGAAATCTGAACCAAGGTCCGGGGTTCAATCCTTGGTCCCAGCACAGATTTATCTGTTTATCAAACCCTTCCTTCACCTCTGACAAGACATCTTGTGAATGTGGGGAATGTCAGGCCTCCACCGTGGTTCAGATTCCACGTTAAACTGTAGGTCCTCCATTTCATCTCACAATCACCCTACCACTACACATTAGCGTAAGTGCGTACAACCTGAACGGGTAGTAAGACACGATGATGATGATAATAATAATAATAATTTATTTTTTTGGCATATCTGAATTTATATCTGCTTACGTTAAGTAATCACTACTCGATGTTAAAACACTGGCTAGTAGCTGTTTTAAAGGTTATTATTTACAAAAAAATTCTTAATATTTAGTGATATACTTCAAATTTGTTCATTAGATATTGAAGTTTTCTTCTTGCTTCAAAATGTTTTGAAGATGCGAAGGTTATCATGGGTATATAAGGACAAGCGATGGAGACATTGCCTTCAACTCCGACTTCGACATTTCAAAGTTTCTCCCACTCATAATAAATAAATAATATTCAAATAGAGCTCATAGGTATACGTTCTCTATACGTGAAAGATATGTTGTGTATATCTTTCCCTCAATGCCCCAAATGTTCATGACATCTAAAAGGGTACATGGTTGGATGGCTGCCCATAAGAGTTTAGATCTTCCGATAAATTTTTACTCCGTTTATAACGAACTCTTGCAATCTTATTAACATACACTTTAATAAGAGAATGTTCAATTCGTAAATATCTTTCGCAGACTAAAGAGATAAATCAAGGCTGTAAATATAAAGTACATGAGGGTAGATGTAATAAACCCAGTCATTGAAACATCTATTTTGTCTGTGGCTAAAATTTCAAATTTCACTCGGTAAGAGACTAATTTTGGAGCGTAGATTATTCATATCAATACACTCATTTCATCCCCGATTATATTGCAACGGTCTTCCTTTTGATTATTATCTGTCTGAAATATCCTCATTTAATTACACTGAGGTAGTAGGGATGAAAAAGACCGAATTTAAGGGAAATGAATTAAAATTTAGCTTGGGGAGGCGGGGGGGAAGTAGGAAAACATTTAATTAAAACATTCTTTAGTGCATCCTACCTACCGCTTTGACGGTCACATGGCTTAGGGCAGGATTCGGAAATCTTGTTTTTATATCAAAGGTTATATGAGTTAAAAAAATAGGTGGCTCAGATGATTTTTTAAAAAAGCGGATCTTTTATTTAAAAAAATATCGAGCAAAATATTTCTACTAAGGAGGAAGGGGGTGAGGGTAGCTTGCAAGGGTCAATTATTTTTGATAAGCTTTTGTTTGTTAGTGGCTCCGACAGGCAATAATAGTAGATTTATATTAAGGGGTGTCAAACCTAGATAACATTTAAGGGGTAATAAGGCTGGGGGATTGAACCTAGATGCATGAATATACATTTTCTGGAAATTTTGTGTGGGCCAGATAAAATAAGATGGTGTGCCGGATCCAGCCCACGGGCCTTAAGTTGCCAACCGCTGGTATAGGGCGTCACTCTCACAATAGACTAGAATTCCAATGACGAGAGATTGTGGTTCGAATTCCTATAGGGTGTACTGAGGGTGGTTTTTATAAATGGTTTTCCACTCTCCCTCCATGCTAATGTGTGTACACTTTCTCTAAATTATTATTAATACATTAATATAGTCCACGTACCCGGTGATGCAGTGATCAGATTGGCTGAAAAGAGACACATTGTTCGATATGTAAAATAAGTTTTACTGACCCGACTATACATTTATCGCTTGCACATAAACCAGCGACAGAACCTGACAGATTATTCCTCCCCCTGAGCAAAAGTATTTTATGGCTACCTAACTGTATTTATATATAGGGTGAGGCTGAAACGTGAATGTTTGACCTCTGTATATCTTGGGTGTCAAGGCGAGGCTTTGGAGGATTTCTTTCGCATTTAGATAAATACCCTCACAAGTAGTCCCGCGGGGGCGTTGATTTTTTTAAAAGTGTTTTTTTGCGGAAAGTGGGACTTATGGACATTGGGACATGCGGACATTGATACTTGTGGACATTGGGACTTGCGGATATTAGGACCTATATACATTAGAACATGAGGACATTGGGGCTTGCGGACATTGGGAATTGTGGATATTGAGAATTGCGGACATTGAAACTTGCGGATATTGGAACTTGTGAACATTGGGACTTGTGAGCATTGTGTGGCTTTCAGATATTGTGTGATTTTGACATTGGGACTTGTGGATATTAGGACTTGCAGACAGGGGGAGTTTCATCTGATACAAATATCTCGGGTTTGTAGTAAAGGTCGGTGATAGCTCAGACGTTTTGTGATTTTTATGTAAATCTTCACCTCGATGCCTTTTTTTAAAGGACTCAATCACACATGTTTTTATTAAGTTGCAAACCCTGACATAATATCTTCCAAACATTCTAGATTATTGTAAATGATTTATAGATTCTAAATCAAAGTTTTTTTATGTTTGAGGAAATTCATCACATTAGCGTATGGGAGGGACTGGGAGAACAAAACCGATAAATCACATGTGTTAAACCACTCCCAGTGCACTTCGCAATGATTAGAGCCTCGACCTTTCCTTCGCAAGCAATGCAAGCATATCGAGAGCCTGAGATCTCAGATCGTGCAACAAAAAGTAAAGGTTTGTACTAGCTGATGTTTATGAGATTTCACGGTGTGTTTTAAATGTTATCAGAGTGAAGAATGTTATTTCAGTTTTTGTCTCAACTAAGCCCCATGCACACTTTGACAGCTGACCTGGTAAAACCACATGTACACTTTGACAGCTGACCTGGTAAAACCACATGTCCACATTGATAGTTGACGTGGTGAAACCACATGTCCACCTTGACAACTGACGTGGTAAAACACCATATCCACCTTGATAGCTGACGTGGTAAAACACCATGTCCACCTTGACAGCTGACGTGGTAAAACACAATATCCACTTTGACAACTGCCGTGGTAAAATACCATGTCCACTTTGAAAGCTGACGTGGTAAAACCCCATGTCCACCTTGACAGCTGATGTGGTAAAACCCCATGTCCACCTTGACAGCTGATGTGGTAACACATCATATCCATTTTGACAGTTGACGTGGTAAAACTGCATGTCCACCTTGACAGTTGATGTGGTAAAACTGCATGTTCACTTTGACAACTGATGTGGTAGAACTCCATATCCACCTTGACAGTTGATGTGGCAGAACTCCATATCCACCTTGACAGTTGACGTGGTAAGACTTCATAACCACCTTGACAGCTGATGTGGTAAAACTGCATGTCCACCTTGACAGCTGATGTGGTAGATATCCATATCCACCTTGACAGCTGATGTGTTAGAACTCCATTTACACCTTGACAGCTGACGCGATAAAAATCATGTCCACCTTGACAGCTGATGTGGTAAAACATCATATTCATTTTGACAGCAGACGTGGTAAAACTGCATGTCCACCTGGACAGCTGATGTGGTAGAAATCCATATCCACCTTGACAGCTGATGTGATAAAACACCATGTCCATCTTGACAGCTTATGTGGCAGAACTCCATATCCACCTTGACAGTTGATGTGGTAGAACTTAATATCCGACTTGACAGATAACGTGGTAAAACCCAATGTCCACCTTGACAGCTGACGTGGTAAAACCCCATGCCCACCTTGACAGCTGACGTAGTAAAACTGCATGTCCACATTGACTTTACACCTTGACAGCTTACGTGGTAAAACCCCATGTCCACCTTGACAGGTGATGTTTTAGAACTCCATATCCACCTTGACAGCTGATGGGGTAGAACTTAATATCCACCTTGACAGCTGACGTGGTAAAACTGCATGTCCACATCGACAGTTGACGTGGTAAAACCCCATGCCCACCTTGACAGTTGACGTGGTAAAACTGCATTTCCACCTTGACAGCTGATGTGGTAAAACTCCATGTCCACCTTGACAGCTGATGTGTTAGAACTCCATTTTACACCTTGACAGCTTACGTGGTAAAACCCCATGTCCACCTTGACAGGTGATGTTTTAGAACTCCATATCCACCTTGACAGATGACGTGGTAGAACACCATATTCACCTTGACAGCTGACGTGGTAAAACACCATGTCCACCTTGACAGCTGATGTGGTAGAACTCCATATCCACCTTGACAGTTGACGTGGTAAGACTTCATAACCACCTTGAAGCTGATGTGTTAGAACTCCATTTACACCTTGACAGCTGATGTTATAAAACACCATGTCCACCTTGACAGCTTATGTGGCAGAACTCCATATCCACCTTGACAGTTGATGTGGTAGAACTTCATATCCAACTTGACAGATAACGTGGTAAAACCTCATGTCCACCTTGACAGTCTGACGTGGTAAAACCCCATGCCCACCTTGACAGCTGACGTAGTAAAACTGCATGTCCACATTGACAGCTGACGTGGTAAAAACCCTATGTCCACCTTGACAGCTGATGTGGTAAAACACCATATCCACCTTGACAGCTGATGTGTTAGAACTCCATTTACACCTTGACAGCTGATGTTTTAGAACTTCATATCCACCTTGACAGCTTATGGGGTAGAACTTCATATCCACCTTGACAGCTGACGTGGTAAAACTCAATGTCCACCTTGATAGCTGACGTGGTAAAACTCCATGTCCACCTTGACAGCTGACGCGATAAAAACTCATGTCCACCTTGACAGCTGACGTGGTAAAACTCCATGTTCACCCTGACAGCTGACGCGATAAAGTCCTGGAAAGGCTGATTCTATGAGGGAGTTTCTTTTAGCCAGTTGACCAATGAGAAGAAGGCTCATGGTACAGCCTCTCTTCACGACGGCTCGTCATGGCGGGGTTCAAGGATGACCAATTAAACTCCTCTGACCCGTGAGGTTTGGAGGGATGTTGGCGTGGGAGGAGAACCCTATTACAATCTTTGCATGCTTTAAGATCCATACTGTTTCTCCCACCCCTCCCCAGTTTCATGATATACATTATTGCAATGAACGCCAGTAAACAAGGGTACCCAAAATCACACAAAAAAAAATCAAATATGTTTGTCATCAATGTTAATATGAATCTATAATAGAAGACACAAACACAAATTAGAAATATTGATTAAATAATTTAAAGTATAGGCCTACTACTATAAAGTATCTTCAAATCAATCAAAACATTGTTCGGTGGATTTGGGTCAAATTTAGCACTAAGTACTGTTCCTTGTATAACTATCTTCTTTCTAATAATAATAATAATAATAATAATAATAATAATAATAATAATAATAATAATAATAATAATAATAATAATAATAATATTATTTAGCACCACGTCTTACTACCCGTTCGCGTTATACGCTTTAAGTACTAATTACTCTAATGGACTAGGAATTTGGAAGGTTGAAATAGAGGAAGTAAACCCGCATTTGCGCGGAGGGAGAATGGAAAACCATTTAGGAAAAACCACCCCAGTTCACACGACCGAGATTCGAGCCTCGATCTCCCCGTCCTCAGCGGTTGAGCTCAACACGACAAGCGCGTTAGCCAACTACGCCACCGAGGCGGGTTATCTTCTTTCTATATTTGTTTAGTTACTGCGACCCACTATTGACGCTATTAACGTAGCTAAAACTCTAATATAACAAATCATGAATCATATAATATATATTTATCAAAATATAATAAAAAGCATTACGTTCAAGGAAAACCATAGATTACATTATTTATTTAAACTTTTTTTAAAATAGAAATATTAAATTTTAGGGCAAGTAAAACTACTTGTTTTAATTACTGGGATAATTTTTCACTGCACAGCATCTCTACTGTGCTAGTAATGAAGAAGAAGGCATGTATAGAGTAAGTGTAACCACATTTTCATAGAGAAAACTTTTTAATTAAAACACATTAGTACTGCCAGTCGGGATTCGAATCTCTAACTATTCGTCACCAGCAAACCAAACAAGACTGATGTCTTTGTTCACGTATTACTTGTTTTAAATGTGTGCTTTTTATACATCAATAGCTAATTATTATTATTTGAGGTATTCAATGTGCACTTTCTGAACCAACTAATTATATCAGCACACGATTTATAAATTAGCCAACACAGTACCCAGATTTCCATTTAAACCTATATTTATTTTCGGTTATGCTGTGAATCAAACCCAGGACATTTACCTCAATATACACACACGCTACTGAGACAGCTAAGGTATTGGAGATGTTGATTATAAAGAACTATTTGTTTTAGCAGAATATTTAGAATCTAAGAATAGCAGTGCCTTGTCACGGAGTGTTGCCAGGGTAGCAGCACTTGTTAAAACTGTTCCATGATGTGCTATCCCTGGCTCTCCATTGTACCGTTCTATGTTAACATTATTCACAGTTACAGTTATCTAACTCTGCTTTCCCTGGCAACACCCCAAGCCATGCCACTGACGAATAAGAATCTCACTGGACTAACTATTAGCCATTTCTATGTCTCTATCTCGACTGACGGATATTCTTTAAAATTAAACACTTTTGAGTTGAAAAATGATCAAATACCATACATTTCCTTTGACTGGTGGGGGCCTGATATTCTAAGTAGACGTAGCCATAGGTTGCATTGGAAAACATTAGGGAACTTGACTGCAAGTTTTTTCTAGGAAAATTTAATGGAATCTACCAACTCGAATGCATTCTTTGTATCGCATGAACACTACACAACATTCATGGGATGTAACATTTCGTGCACAGCAACCATCGAGAAATAGTTCAGTATACAATTAATGGCGCCATCACACCACGTTTAAACAAAGAGAGAACATTATTATGTCTTGGATTGGATCAATATAATAAAAATCACTATAAAATTGTACTACATCTAATTTTTCAGACGTGTAACGATATAAAATATCATTGTGCATAAAAGTACATGCATTTTGTCTTTAAGACTCGAAAATTACACCCGTAGCTCAGTAGATGTGTGCGAAGTCAACTTTTTTCAATTCGAAGCGAGCTCGAATCGAATATATTAAATAATCTCGAAGCCGTATCAAAGTTAGAATATTTTCTTTTAGTTGTTTTATGCTTTAATTTTTTTATATTATGGTTATTTATTTTACTTCATGCACTAAAATTACTTGAAAAATGTTTTATTGCACAATTGTTTGTAATATTTCGTGTTACTTCGACAAATCAAGTTAATATCACAACATGCAATTCAATTTCTTCAAATTGTTTACATATGAATATTAATTTGTAGTGTACAAAACACCAAAGAATGGCTATAATTGAACATAAATTGAGTATTCTAGCTGTCAATATTATTATTGGCGAAGCTTCTAAGCCAGAATTTTTTCGAGTCGAAGTCGAAGCTGATGTTTGTTTCAAAGCCAAGTCGAAGCTTCACACGACACTATTAAATAGCCTTCATTTGTTATTATGGTGAAATATAATATTATTATATCTTACAATTTAGAAAGATGGCCACCATTAAATGTGTTTTTCCCCGACATAGATTGTCCACCATAATAACAAATGAAGGCTATTTAATAGGGGCGTGCGAGTTTGATATTTTACTCAAAAATAAGGTTTATTTGCATTTATAGGTTGTAGTACCTTAACTAATAAGCATTTCCGGCAGTGGCGTAGAGAGTTGCCAGACTGAGCAAAGTTTTTTTTTGTCACCGAATCTTACTATCTGTTCAGATTATACGCCTGTGTGATAATTACTATAATGTGTTGGGTATGAGGAAGGGAATATTTTAGACGTAATCTAGTCACATTGGCATGGAAAGATATTAGGGAACCATTTAGGAAAACAGCTCTCAGTAAACCAGACCGGGATTTGAACCCCGATCTTCCCGTAATCGGTAGGCCAGTTTAATACGAGAGTGATGCCTCAGACAGTTTGGCCAATGAAGTGGTTATAGTTAATTTAAAATGTACATGTGGTATGTTCTCATAAATCAATAAAAAATTAATTGGCCATATATCAGTCAGAATGGTGGTAAAGATTGGCTCAAATGTATATACATTCTCACTACATGTCTCACTAGCCGTTAGAAGTATACACATTTTAACCATTCAAGTGAGGCATGGATGAAAAAAGGTTAACATTTAGAGAATATGTGCTCACATTTGCGTGGAGGAGAAGTCAAAAATAATTTAGGAAAAAACACCACAGTACATCCAGTCCGGGATACGATCCTAAGCCTTCCTGACAAAACCAGAGTCAATGATCCTTACGTTTAGTCATCTTATCTCCTGATACGAGTTTCTACAGTAGTCCCATGGCTTCTTTGGTGCTGACTGACAGCTGACTTCTGACAGTTTACATTTAGGTATATACCTAAATTTTGAATGTCAGAAGTGACAGCTGCTAAACACATGTTTTTGCAGATCATATGGTTCGGCGTAGGGATACATAATTTGGTCTGATAACTTTTCAAAGCTTTTAGCTGTCAGCTGTGAGCTGTCAGTCAGCACCAAAGAAGCCATGTGGCTACTGTACCTAATGATCCTTCATGTACACTCCATTTGATCTAAAAGGTAGTGGGCAGTCTTATCTTGATGGACTAAACTATAACCTTACATTATAGGAAATACTATAGTGGAATAATACACGGTAAGCTTGATACCTTATATGATAAACGCCTGCGGAATCACACAAACACATTTTCACAGTTCGATTTTGATATAAAGGAACCTTTATAGTTATCAATGTTGACTGCAAAAAAATATTCTATAAATGGTGATTTCTAGAATAATCTTACTATGGTATGACTTTTACAGGAAGAACCTTTTAGGAAATACAAACTAATTCTGTTCAGTCAACATTGATAATATTTTATTCAATTATTGTTATTATTTTATAAGTATTTATATTATTTCTCAAAAGTAATATTTTCAGATCATATGACTTGACGTATAAATGCGTGAAAGTAGATATATATGTCCAATACTTTAGCTCAGTCAGTAGAATGTCTTGCCTACTGAGCTAAAGTTCCGGGATTAGATTCCCAGCATGGCTGAAAAATTTATCAATTAATGAAAGGTGGGTTTCCCCTTTCACATCAATGAAATAATGGCTGGAGAGTCTGTTATAGATTCAAATATTTTTAAGTCGTGTGCTGATATAATTAGTCGGTTCATAAAAGTGTACATTAAATACACTAAATCAAATCAAAATGAAATTTCTCTGTCAGCCAGATAAAAGTTTTTTTGTATGAAAATTTGACTGTATATTAAATGACCGAGGACTAGCATCTGGTCACACATGTCCGTAGCTATCGCCCGATATACTGATCTAGCACGAGTCCCTCGCGTGTCCTAGGATGACCGGGGTCTGAAGTGCGGACAGCGGGCCTGACCCCTCCCCTCGCCCTTCTCTCGCGCGTCCAGTGTGTCAGTCTTCGTGAGGCTGTGGTCCAGCGTGGTACGAGAGACAGTGCGTGCGTGTGTTCCCAAACTCTACCCCGCTCTGCCACGACAGGTAGGAACTACATGGCTGGGTTTGTTGCTATATTTGGAGAGTATGTCATTATGTAAACAACAACATGCACATTGAACAGCGAGTTTCAACCTTTTTTAACTCACGGCACAATAAACAAGGCGCTAAAATTGCTAAGGCACACCATCAGTTTTTTAAAAGAGAGATTCCATTATTAAAAGACTAGTATTGAAGATTGTTTTTATAAGTTCTATATCTAAATTTTGAATAATTTTGTTGCTTTTGAAAATTATGATGCTAAATGATTTTTAAAATATTAATTTTTTAGATTTTAGAAAATAAAAACTTGTTTTAATGGTAAAATTGATAACATTCTACTATATTATTATTTATATTTTAGTTACTATTGATAATATCAATAAAAAGTGACAGTTGCAAATCATATGAAACTATGAGCATTATTTGATTAACTTTTGTTGTCGTTAATAAAGGTTCCTCCCTATCTTAATTTTTATAATTTAACTTGTAATAAAACGGCATTACTGCAGATGCGCTTCCTTTTTCAAAATTTAAACTTGATAGAAAATTAATTTGAAAAGGGTTTTAAAAATAGGCTACGCACATCGGGGTAGTATACACCAATTTTCTTACAAATTGACATATTATCTTGAAAGCTAAGAAAAGCTACTAGATCTAATTTCACGTATTCATACGTCAATTCATATGATATTTGAGTGTAACGTTTGATATATGTTATCAATAAATGTAAAATTAGTAAATAGCAATAACAAAATAATAAAATACTATCTAAAAAGTATGTTTGCATTTTCTGAAAAGTGCTTCAAATGGCCACTCGTAAGAAACTCAAGGTAAAGAATACCGTTTATTAAATTACCTTACTCTGTTTTAAAAATAATAAATGACTTATAAAAACTTCTACGTGACCCATTTTCCTCGTCTTATTTTAAATAGTTGATGTTTATATATTTTAATAAATATTGAAAATGTTAAGATGGTAGGATCGTTTAAGTTGTTGATACAATTTTTTTTATAGCTATTTAAAGTATAAACTAGATATACACTAGGTTTTGTATACTTTGTTATTTTATAATTTAGACCACTTAAACATATTAGGTGTGAATGAGTTTAAAAAAACCTAACTTAATCCTCGATTCACAAGTAAGTGCAGGGATAGTTTAAAACATAATACATAATAGCTTAACTATGTGTAATAGTACTAAGGAGTATGGGTCATCTTTAAAGTATTGCAAACTCTAAATGGTAAACAAGTGGATGTTCCACTTTGAATACTTGTTTGATATAATATTTCCTAACGTAAACACAATATTTAGTTTACCGATGACATAAAAAAAACATACAATTTCCCTCTTAAATAATATCAAGAATTTTGAACAAATACTGTTTCACTATTTATCACTTATCGTTTAAAACAATACTTATGGCATATCCGAACCTCTATTATATACTATACGACTATTATTGTATCGCATAATCCTCTTTTAGACACAAATGGCCGCATATTGAATCATCCATTCACACATGTGGCCTGTCTGTATGCCCTCCCAGAGGTACGGTACACCAACATTGAAGCACCTGTTTAGATTAGATTGGCTTAGTTCCTACCCTGAGAGTATGACAATCCGTTTGGCATCAGTGCTACTGCAGGGGGTCACGGGGTCATAAAAACCCCTTCTCTCATCCCCAAGAACAACGCTGCTTCAACCCCTAATGGTGACCAACAGTAAATAGTTTCACAGACTTGTACAAGATGGTCCATTTCAATACCAAGTTGGTTTAGTGAGGATACACGACGGAATCCAACAGTTTTCGTAACAGCTCGGTCGCTGACGCACACAAGATGAGTTTCAATCCCAGCCGAGTAATCTGAGGGACTGTGAAGTAACAATCTTGTGCAATTTAATCGTTGTTTTTTTCGTTTACGATAGGGCTTCAGCTGAACCAAACAAATAATTGATAGATGCATGCATCCATATTTTACCAAACGAAATCAAGTCTTCACAATACCGAGTTTTCTGACATAATTTTTACATCAGTTTATTATTTTAAGTCTTTAGTGGCAAGGTTGGTTGCATGATTAGTGTGCCTCACCAAGGAAGCAAGGGTTGGTTGCATGGTCGATGTGCCTCACCAAGGAAGCAAGGGTTGGTTGCATGGTCGATGTACCTCACCTAGGAAGCAAGGGTTGGTTGCATGGTCGATGTACCTCACCTAGGAAGCAAGGGTTGGTTGCATGGTCGATGTACCTCACCTAGGAAGCAAGGGTTGGTTGCATGGTCGATGTACCTCACCTAGGAAGCAAGGGTTGGTTGCATGGTCGATGTACCTCACCTAGGAAGCAAGGGTTGGTTGCATGGTCGATGTACCTCACCTAGGAAGCAAGGGTTGGTTGCATGGTCGATGTACCTCACCTAGGAAGCAAGGGTTGGTTGCATGGTCGATGTACCTCACCTAGGAAGCAAGGGTTGGTTGCATGGTCGATGTACCTCACCTAGGAAGCAAGGGTTGGTTGCATGGTCGATGTACCTCACCTAGGAAGCAAGGGTTGGTTGCATGGTCGATGTACCTCACCTAGGAAGCAAGGGTTGGTTGCATGGTCGATGTACCTCACCTAGGAAGCAAGGGTTGGTTGCATGGTCGATGTACCTCACCTAGGAAGCAAGGGTTGGTTGCATGGTCGATGTACCTCACCTAGGAAGCAAGGGTTGGTTGCATGGTCGATGTACCTCACCTAGGAAGCAAGGGTTGGTTGCATGGTCGATGTACCTCACCTAGGAAGCAAGGGTTGGTTGCATGGTCGATGTACCTCACCTAGGAAGCAAGGGTTGGTTGCATGGTCGATGTACCTCACCTAGGAAGCAAGGGTTGGTTGCATGGTCGATGTACCTCACCTAGGAAGCAAGGGTTGGTTGCATGGTCGATGTACCTCACCTAGGAAGCAAGGGTTGGTTGCATGGTCGATGTACCTCACCTAGGAAGCAAGGGTTGGTTGCATGGTCGATGTACCTCACCTAGGAAGCAAGGGTTGGTTGCATGGTCGATGTACCTCACCAAGGAAGCAAGGGTTGGTTGCATGGTCGATGTACCTCACCTAGGAGGCAGGAAGTGGTTGCATGGTTAGTGTGCCTCACCAAGGAGGCAGGAAGTGGTTGCATGGTTAGTGTGCCTCATCTAGGAGGCAGGAAGTGGTTGCATGGTTAGTGTTCCTCACCAAGGAGGCAGGAAGTGGTTGCATGGTTAGTGTGCCTCATCTAGGAGGCAGGAAGTGGTTGCATGGTTAGTGTGCCTCACCAAGAAGGCAGGAAGTGGTTGCATGGTTAGTGTGCCTCATCTAGGAGGCAGGAAGTGGTTGCATGGTCGATGTACCTCACCTAGGAGGCAGGAAGTGGTTGCATGGTTAGTGTGCCTCATCTAGGAGGCAGGAAGTGGTTGCATGGTTAGTGTGTGTCACCTAGGAGTAAAGAGTTTGTTCCTGAATGCCTTAAAACAATTTGTTTCCCGTGTGACACTTCTACATCTCCCTTTTAGAAAGTTTCCAATAGTGTTCCTTAAGCTTACCTTTAAAATTTACATTATTTATCGTTTACATTTGAATTAAGAAGTTAATAACCATATATTAAACTTATAGCTTAATTGATGCGAATGTTCGATAACATTGAGGGTATATTATATCTAATTAAAGAGAAAAGAATGGTTCGATTTTTGTCAAACTCAAAGGGTCTATTATTCCTGTTTAACCATGTGTTCATCACGTAATGAATCAAGAGTGCTATTTACATATCCATTCTATTGAACGGTAGCAAATTAGCTTATGTCTGTTCCGCTGCGGCATAGCTTATAAGAGACAAACATTGTGTAGTCAGCTGTTTTTAATAGTCAATATCATATTCACAAAGTATATCGAAAAACTTGTGATCGATGAAAAATTAGAGCTAAATATTTTTAGGAAAAATGTTGGTTTAATGGGTTCCGACTCCTTAAAAGTCTTTCAAATCTCGTTTTTGAGTGTACCCGTGATAATACAATATTATATTAATTTTGTTCTTTGTTTAGTTTATGCTTGTAGAAATAATGAAACCGTAAAAAATATGTTCATTGATTTTTTTGCTTGAATTATACTTAAATAAATACCAATATAGTCAGTCGAGGCGACAAATTTAATTGTTTAAACTGCTTTGAGAAGTTATAGATAGTATAGTTGGAGATCTGTGTATTTATTGTTGTATTACTCTTCTACCTTTTCATATTAATATTTTCCAATAAAGATACAGCTTACTGGTAGCGATAAGCGAAACTGAAAACATAACTGCTGTATATAGCTACTTTCCAATTTCTGTGCTTGTGTTTTCTGCGTTCCAATTATACCTCCCTGCCCCTCTAACCCTACTGGAAGGCATCTCTGATGAAAGTAAGCACGTCTGATCAGATTTATGTTCATAAAATGATGGACAAAATATCATTCTGAATCATGGCACCGGAAAAATGAAGAAGAATGTGTTTTTAATATATTTTTCAAGTGGGGGATTATTTCAGATACTAAAATTTTAAAAATAGATTCACATATTTTATGGTAAAGTAATTTTACGGGCTGAGCCAAACAGTCGAGTTTAACGAATATTTGTGTTCTATACGTCACAACAAACAATATGACTGTTCTTCACGCATTCCTCAAAAATCTTGGTTCCAGCTTAATTTACGAAGATAAATATTTTGCATACTTTGTTACTCAATGTTTATAAATTTATTTCATTCTATTTTGGACCTAAAGAATTCATGTAAGCTTACTCTCGTCCTTAAATCATTGAACATGACAACTAATACCAACAAGGATTAAAGCAAATTCATTGAATTGTGTATAATATCAAATATATATTGGGAATGTATATTTTCCCCCCAGCCTTTTATTAGACCCTATATTATTAATTTCACCTCTCAAATATTATTATTTAATAAATAATTCACACAGTCATGAACTAAGAGCCCAACTCAAGACCGATTAACCGGAAAAATAAATACAAGATTACGCTCGAACCAGAAAACAAATAGAAATGTCGTTTTCTTCATTCTTCATTTGACAACAGTGAAATTGTGATCAAGCTAGTAGTTTTAATTTTTTTAAATAATTACACTTCAATTTTTTTTAACATATGGTGAGACATTTTAACTGGACTCAATTCCATTGTTTTTAATATGGAGTACAGGAAACCGTACCAAGAGGCGACGTTTGGTTTGAGCTGTTTTACTTACCTAAGTTAAGTGTTTGTTATCCGTAGGATGAGACGGGTTCTTGAACGAACTTCCTATCTGATTATAAAATATTCAATTCAACTGTATCTGTAAAAATAAATGTTTAAAGTATACCGAGCTTAAGGAAACACGATGATAATATTGTCGGGAAGGATACACTCAACTCAGCCTCGTGAGGACAAAGGGGGAGCTTCTTCTCTCATTATTTTCTAAGCACCGCGTCTTACTACCCGTTCAGGTTATACGCTTATGTACTAATTACACTAATGGTTTAGGGACTAGGAAGATTTATAAGCGAGAGGGAGTACACACGTATTTGCGTGGGAAGACAGTGGAAAACCATTAAGGGAAAACCACCCTCAGTGTACCCGACAGGGATCAAACATCAATCTCCCACTCTTCAGCAGTCTAGTCTAACACGAGAGTAGTGCGTTAGACCACGCGGCCACTGAAGCCGTTTTTTTGTACTTAATTCAGTATAGTGAGAAAATGGAACTAAAAGAATGATGGCATCTATTATAAAATTACCAGAGAAGTAGCTACTACGAACTCTACGACGTGAATGGACACTGTCATTGTTTTCAGCCCTGCTTCGGTAATAGAAAATGTTACCTACAAAAATAAAATTCCTTTCAGAAACTACTTTGTATATAAATACATGAAAAAACTAACTTAGATTTTGAAAAAAACCAGCATATATTTTAAATTATAAACATATCTATGAAATATATTTTAATAAAACCACTTACCTCAAACTTTTACTTTCAAAGCAAAGGTATTTCCTTTGACTTTTTTTTTATCAAGGTTGAGTAAACTAATTTGTTAAACTAAAGTATCTCTCACACGCACTGTATTCACACATCACTGAAACCTGTAACCTGCACTACTACTACTACATTACGAACACAATTTTATTACAGCTGCTTGTTTTGCTAATATTCCCCATGATGGTTGTTCATAGGTAGTAAATGAGTTGTACTAAACCAAATACGGAAATACCACCAGTGTGCTATGGGCGTAATCCCTCAACGAAACTCCATGTCCGTTGAGTGTCCCGTCGCCAGGAACCAAAATAACTTGGGTCATTTCTCCACACGCGGGAGCTATAAACTTCCTTAGTTTATGGTGGAAATATAAATATGTTCACAAGCCTTGAATGAGCGCTTACCAGCTTTCAACTGTAAATGAATTGGGGATATCTCAATATTTCTTGGATAATCACTTACCAGCTTTCAACTCTAAATGAATTGGTGATGTTTCAAAACGCCTTCGATGATCGCCTACCAGCTTTCAACTGTAAATGAATTTACTAGGTCTCAGGATTCCATGGATGATCGCTTACCAGCTGTAAATGAATTGGCGATATCTCAAGACCAAAATATTAATTCCTTTGAACCATCTGATGAAAGTTCTCAACCATCTTGGTCGTATCTATTGGCGACTTTTTGCGATTGAATTGGTTGTATGTGTCCTTCCTAGCATCGCATCAACACATCAATATTCCGATTATAAAACCACGTGGACTGTCATTTAATTGAAAACATTGGAATATTTCGCGGTGGCCCAGGGCGCCGCGGTGCATGATTTCGAAACCATTTCATTATGTCATGTGATAGGAAACTTTCACTTTTGATAGGGTCAATACCTATAGAATAGTACTAATAATATAGTAATCTGCTTCAGTGGCTGAATAGTCTAAGGCAAGGGTCTCCAAACTACGGCCAGCGATCGGATCCGGCCCATGGAATGTGTTTATCCAACCCACGGACCCTTTCACTTTTTTAAAAAAATAATAAAATAATTTCAATGACAGTTACCAAAATGATACTGCTCCTGTATGTGATACACAAAATACTTTCATAGATAAATTACCACATTAAGCGGCTGATGGAAGAATTGGAAACGTGAAATAAAACAACCAAACCGTTGTGTATATTAAATATATATTTATGTATATTAAATAAATACAAATATATATATATATATGTATATATATATACTGTATATAGCCTGCATTTTCTGAACCAACAGCACACGAGAATTTCTATGAGTGAGAGCGAAGGGGACTACCAATTTGGCCAGTAAAGGTATTTCCACACATTTTTCAGAGTTATTTTACATGCCACAATCGACATGGGATGAATGGCTTTACTTCCCCTCCGAAGAACCGACTGAGTTTGAACCCAGTTGAGTCCTAAGGCGAGCACTTTACCCCAAGACCACCGAGGTCTATAACTGTGGTGTAACGCTCCCAAGCACTCAGTAGCCACGTTTCATAAAGTGTATGTTGATCAAAACGTTTTCTATTTGAGCAGTGAGGGGGTAATTATGTTGACTGCACAGATTATATCTAGTCATCTTTAATTATGTTTATAAAATTTATACATATAGAATACTGTATGTGTTCTTTTAGAACCAGCCCGCCTAGAAAATTTCAATATCCTAATGTGGCCCTCCATTCAATACATTTGGGGACCTCTGGTCTAAGGCATTACTCTTTTGTACGACTGGCTTGCTGATTATGGGGAAATAGGGGTTCGAATCGTAGTCGGCTGTACTTAGGGTGGTTTTTACTAAATGGATTTTCACTCTCCTTTCATGCAAAAGTGTGTAGTTTACCTCTCTAATGCTTCTTTCCTCATTCTCACCTCATTAAAGTAATTATCATATGTGCTTATAGCCTGAACAGTTAGTAATACGCAGCGATTAAAAAAAGTAATAAAGTAAAATGTCATCAATATTGATTGAAAAAGATCTATGTTTTATATTCTAAAAGTTCCTTCCTAGCTGAGTCCCACTATACCTATGTTTACGAACGATCTCAAATGTATTTATCGTGAACTCTGATTAGGAGTTTATCAACATTGTATGAACACTGTACTTTATTTTTACTGTAGAGTTTGGACCCGTGTTTGTTTTGTATTTTTCACAAAACAAGTATATTACAAACCAGTGGCGGCTCGTAGCTAAAATTAGTGGGGGTGCTGCTCCAGAAAATGTTAAGCCTTTGTTTTAAAATCATGTAAAAAGAAAAAAAATGTATAAAAAGAAAATTTATTCAGCAACTTGATAAAATCTTTTAAAAAATTATTACTTTAACTTAAATTGTTACATTTCAAACTTGATCTATTCATTTAAAAATGAAATCCATTATTCTTGTTTTAATTTGCGCAAAAAGTTCAATAATTTTCTCCTTGATCTCTGGATGACAATTGAGGAAATTTTTCTCCATTGAAAGTACTGCAAGTGCATTTAGTCATTCTGTTAAATAAAAGAATCGAAAAAAAAATGAATCAAATAGAATAGCTGGAAGCAGAATAATAATCTAATTCTACACTTTATCACAATCAAGATTATGGTGGTGACCTGGTGGTCTAGGGGTAAGGTGTCGGACTTCTATGCTGGGGTCCGGGGTTCAATCCTAGGTCCCGGCACAGATTTATCTGACTACCAAACCCTTCCTTCACCTCTGACAAGACGTGTATTCATCACAACTTGTGAATGTGAGGAATGCCAGGCCTCCACCGTGGTTCGGATTCCACGTTAAACTGTAGGTCCTCCATTTCATCTCACAATCACCCTACCATTACACATTAGCGTAAGTGCGTATAGCCCGAACGGGTAGTAAGACGCGGTGCTAATAATAATAAAGATTATGGTACACTGTTTTTAAGCACAACACACGCTGAGTAAAAAAAAATTCCTTCCACCATCACGCCAAAGCCGGCACTACGAGAGAAACAGTGCTCTCTCTACCTGGCAGTCCCGCCTTCCTCCCCACTACCCCTCCTATGTGCGCATGCGCACAACAGTCAAACACCACATCACTGCCACTGTGAAGCGCACAGTTCTATACAAATATTTTTGTATCATTAAGCTTAAGGAATATAGATTGTACTACAAAAATAAAGAGAGAATTAAAGAAAAAAGGACTCATTATATTAAATGTTATCGATAATATTAAGTGAAAATAGGGAGTGCTGCTGTTCCGCAGTGCCTATACATGAGCCGCCACTGTTGCAAACACAATATGATTTATAACTCTGTGACCGGCAGGCTTGTTTTATAAAACAGTTTTAATTAGAAGGGTTTTATTTTTTGCGCCGCTTCTTCCTACATGTTCGAGTTATACGTTTAAGTACTACTAGTGGATCACTGCAGTGATGGCTGCAGATTATTGCACTAAAATGTATTTTAAACTTTTTATTGGGAAAGTATCCATATACCAAGCCCTCATTCACTTTTTAGTTAAAAGTTTTCTCGTCAAAGGCTATCAACCTTTCTTTGATATATAGTTTTCGGTGTGTAATTTGAATAAAAACGTATATTTTTCCTCTTCACTTAATGACCTCTCTCCCAGATCTCTATCTATTCGTTGCACCAAACCACACAAGTAACAATTATTGAGCTGACAAAGACAAATATTTTATTTACCAATATACAGCTATATACAAAATCACGGTTTCCATAGTGATGTAAACAAAGAGTGATTGTAGAGATGAACCACTGTCCACATAGAGGGAAAAGATGGAAAATTCGCTAGGAAAATTGGGTTTTAGTCTTAGGCCACTATTTCTACAGGCATTTTGATTAACTAATCTTTAAAATGAGTGTTCGTTTTTCAAATTCTGTTAAGTCATTTCCTCGCAATTTCTATTAGTTTAAACAGGCTTATCCAATTATATATATGATATAAAATAGAGATAATTATAAAATGTGATAGTGAAAATGAGAGTATAAGTGTTTGATTGTGTGATTGTGTAAGTGTGTGGGTGAGTGTTAGAAAGAAATGTGGGTGTGAGAGTGGGAGTGTGAGGTGTGAGAAAGTGAATAGAAGAGACTGAGAATGAGCAATTGAGAGAGATCGAGTGAGTGTGAGCGATTGATAGTGAGTGTATGTGTGTGCTAAAGAGAAAACTACTGGGAGAAGAGAAAAAGTGCGTGTTGTGTGTGAGAATAGAGAATGTGTGTGAGAGAAAGATAATATGTTTGGTAGAATACGTGATAAAGTGTGTTAGAGAATGTGTGAGAAAGAGAGAGTGTAAAATTTTGGGAGAGATATTGTGTGAATGAGAGTAAAATGTGAGGGCGTGTGAAAAAGAGTTTGAGAAAGAAAGCTAGAGAGAGAAAATTAGATTGAGAAAGTTTAAGAGAGAGTGTTTGAGAGAGAAAGAGAGAGTGCTTAAGATAAAAATAGAGAGTTTTAAGAGAGAGAGTGTTTGTAGAGAAAGAGTTAGAGAGAGAAAATGAGAAAGCAAGTTTGAGAGATAGAGATTAGGTTTGAGAGAGTGTGAGTTTGCGATAGAGTGAGATTGAGAGAATGAGATTGAAAGAAACCGTTTGAGATAATGAGATTGAGATGAGAAAGAGTTTGAGTCATAGAGCTTAAGAGAGAGTTTGAGATAAAGGGAATTTGAAATAGGAGCGTTTGAGAAAGAGAGAGTGGTTGAGAGAAAGCAAGAGAGAGCGTTTTAGATAGAGCTTAATAGAAAGAGTATAATAAAGATAATAATGTGAGGAAAATTTTATGATAAAGAGTGTGTGGGAGAGAGAAATAAAGTGGGATAGAGAGATTGAGAAAATATTATAATATAAATAGTGTTTTATAGTGTGTGTGTGTGTGTGTGTGTGTGTGTGTGTGAGGAGAGAGAGTATGTGTGTGTGTGTGTGTGTGTGTGTGTGTGTGTGTGAGGAGAGAGAGTATGAGAGAGCGTGAGAGAGTTTGACATAGAGAGAGTATGAGAGAGCGTGAGAGTCTGACATAGAGAGAGAATGTTAAACTATAGATGTGGTACTCAAATATTACGATACTTTTGAAATATTACTCCTTCAAAATTATCAACATGGAAACATAAATGAACTTCCTGTATTTGTAAGAATGTGAAAAGATGTATGGGGTACACAAAAAAAATTACTTTTAAATATAATATCTTCTAAAATAAGGGGTAAAATGTAAACTTAGCTTAACTTAAGTATTTGTATGGTGTTACTAGGTTGTGAAAATGAACATTAAAATCCTTTATTTGAAAAAAAATTAACACCAAAACTCATACTTAGATAATTAAAATGGCTATTTATTTAACATCACTCAATATCATTTTATTGTTTTTGAGCATATAAATTATAATACATACCAAAACATATTTAAACATAATTTTATCATGCACGAAACAAAACGTTGACAATGTTTTCATGAATTTAACAATCTAACTTTTTAATTCTCATATTATGCTCAGTATTATTGATTTAAATGCGAATTAACAATAACAACATTCCAATAAAAAAGAAATTATTCTCCAGTTTAAGAATCTCAATTTAGATGTGTTATGACCCACGCGCACCCACATTCGCGTAAGGGAGAGTGGATAACCATTGTGGAAACACCACAATCAGTGCACCCTACCAGTATTTGAACCCCCGATATCAGCAACATCGGCCATCCAATCTATTGTGAAAGTAGGTAATGCCTTAAACCAATGGACCACCGAAGTGGGCTGGAAGGGTTTTATCTAGCAGTTAAAAACTTACTAGAGCTATTTTCACATATTCCTATGTAAAATCATGTAATTTGCAGCTGTCACTTTTGATAAATGGTATCAGTTTTGGTCGCAAATAAATATTGTAGGCCTATTTCTAAAAGTATATATCTACGAAAATTTGACAAGTGGTCTGAAAATTTTGTTCTGACCTACGATACTCTGGTTCTGTACCTACCTAGTTCACCGAAAGTTTTTTCCTCAATCAATGGTTTTCTATCTTCTCTCCATGTAAGTACTAGTGCAGTTTCCTTAAATCCCAACATTTTCATACTGTGACCTTAAATTGGTTAGTGTGAGTTGCAGATAGACACAAAATGTAACAATTGTGGTACTCGTTGAGGTTCGGCCAGATTGTCAACCAGGAGGCTGAAAATCGATCAAAACTGACTAGTATTGCTTTTTATACAATGGCAATGAAGGTTTTTTTAACCCCCTTTCAGGAAAATGATGGTGCACTGTATTTAAATTACTCCAGTGCCGTGTCGTGGAGTATTTCCAGGATAAGCCTAGCTTGTTTAAATTCTACCTGTGAATTGTTCTCGACATTAAGTGGAGCACTCATTGGCCAGGCATCGATGGAAACACATATCACAAATATTAATAATTATAATGATAGTAATAATGTGCGTCTGGGCTACATCTCGCTTTGCCCGATCTAGGAAAGATTAGCCAGTACTCATGTACCGTTGCCCAGGGAACGCCTGAATAAAATAATTATAATAATAATTATTATTATTAGCACCGCTTCTTATTACCCGTTCGGGTTATACGCACTTACGCTAATTGTGTAATGGTAGGGTGATTGCGAGATGAAATGGAGGACCTACAGTTTAACGTGGAATCCGAACCACTGTGGAGGCCTGGCACTCCCCACATTCACAAGTTGTGATTAATACACGTTTTGTCAGAGGTGAAGGAAGGGTTTGTCAATCAGACAAATCTGTGCCGGGACCGAGGATTGAACCCTGGACCCCCAGCACAGAAGTTCAACACCTTACCCTTAGACCACCATGTCACCGAATATAACTAATGCTACATTTCTACCGGGGAGGCTCTTTCCATGTCCCGATGAGATGATGGTGAAAGTGAGTATGAGGGAGTGTAACCACTGGAAACTCTTAAACCTAACTTACACCCGACTAACCAAATCCTGGGGACTGTTGAAGGGATTCAACTTTTCAAGAAAAAATACCCACTGTACCAGCCGTGAACCGAACCCGGGACCCCAAGACTGGTAGTTAAGTGTACTGACCCCCACACCACGGGGCCGGTTATTTTTCCAAATGAAGTACGTAGAGGAGAGCCTATGAATAGTTGATAAAGAAGGGGAATAAATTAGGGGAGCCATATCACAGGCACAGTCTTAACAAGTTATCCTTACTCCATGACACGCCATTGTCGGCATCTGTTCTTGATAGAACGTTCTAGAGTCCACGCCACTGTTATTCATTACAGGCACTTGAGCTACCGATTAGAACAAATTGTCTTTTTTAAGAAAATGATATGTTATTATTTTCTTAAGGACGTTATGCATCCAGAAGGAAAAAGAAGCGGAGAGTTTGACCTCTTCTCTCTCTTTCAAAGTAAAGCTATAATTCAAATTACTGAAGAAGTGTTTAAGAGGCTACAATTCAACACCAAGTTTAAGCATTGATATGCACTAGGTATATCATAGGAAACTTTAAAAAGTCCTCTAAATTTTTAATTGAAGAATAAACAGACATAGTTAATAGCTTCAACACGCTTCCGCATTAACCCCTCCTCCCTCTCCCACCCAAGTAATTTTATGAACGCACCACTGCTTAGGTGACACATTACATTTAAGTACCCGCCTCGGTGACGTAGTTAGGTAACGTGCTAGTCGTGTTGAGATCGACTACCGAGGACGGGGAGATCAAGGTTCGAATCTCGGTCGTGTGAACTGGGGTGATGTTTACTAAATGGTTTTCCAATCTTTCTCCACGCAAATGCGGGTCCACGTCCTCTAAATTCAACCTTCCTAATTCCTAATCCATTAGCGTAATTAGTGCTTGAGCGTATAACCCGAACGGGTAGTAAGACGCGATGCTAAATAAAAATACATTTAAGTAGAACCCAGTGTCGGGTAATGTTAATAAGGGCTTGTTAAAACGGTACCTATGATATGTTGTCACCCACTTGATCCTCATTTGACCAATCATACATAGGCTCTGTTCTACACACCTCACATGAAGATGATGTTATACAGAGTGTTGAGAACAATTCAAAGCTTTAATAAAACAAGCTTGATTTACCTTGGCTGCACTCCATTCCACGCCACTCACCCACAAGTAAAGTTCAATCAAGCTATTGTTACCCCGTTGGACGTCTTGAATAGTCGGTACTGGGGGACTTCCCCTAATGATATTCTCAAATGGGATAATCTTAGTCATGTAAAAGAAACAGGGAATTATGTAACTACCCGTTTGGGCTGTACACAAATGTACTCATTACGATAATTTGTCAGGGATGAGGGAGGTTGAGCTTAAAAGTAATGTACCCGCATTTTCGTGAAGGGAGAGTTGAAAACCATTTAGGAAAGGTTCCCCTCAGTACACCCGACTGGGATTCGAACCCGGATCTCGCCGTCATCTACCATCCAGTCTATTGTAGGAATGACGCCTTAGACCATGTGACCACCGAATCGGGTGATATCACATATTATTCGTGTGGACAATAATTTATATCTTTTAAATTTTATATGAAAATGGGTTCGTTATGTCTCCCCTTCGTCCCCCACAATAAATTATAGCTAGTGACGACGCCTATGGTCACAACACGCCACTGGTTAAACCAAACAGGAAGCTGTGCTGCAAGTTGCATACGCCCCGGAATGGAAAAGCGTGGGCTATTTCTTGATGAAAACGATCAGGTTCGAACCCTAGCCTCATGCCTAACGTTGACGGATTGAATACGCCACAGCGAGAGAGAGAGAGAGAAAAAAAAAGTTCGCGATAGACGTATAATCAAACCAATCATAGTTCATTCGGACTCGCGATTCCTTGTCAACTCACAGTGACACATGTCAGGACTCTTGGTTTGTTTGTTTCGCGACTACCGGTAAACATCTTGACGACGGGTTGGAGGGTTTGCGTTGCGACGGAAGCTTGCGGTTGGTCGAGACCACGACACACCCCAAGGTGAACGCCTCAGCGCTGTCATCATCAACAGAGGCAGGCTCTAATGAAGAGATGTCTACATTGTTAGCGCCATCGGGAAGAGATCATATCGCCATTTTTTCTTCCCTCTTCCTTGTGATGGAAATACTAGTGCTAACTCACTTCTCTCATAACGTCGTAGTAAAGATGGAACTACCAGATAAGAACACAGAATAATAGAGGATCCTGACCTTCAGGTCAGTGCTATTTTTCAAGGCACGTGGCGATATTAGTTGACGGGGAATTAATAATTTTTATTCTATTTCCTTTTATTTAAAAAACAACAACATCATGTTCAAATTTTAATGAATCTGACCTTCTGCTTCTCAGAATAAAAGAATAGCTTCAAAATGACCCGCATCGGTAGCTATGAGGTCCAATCGTTCAGTCTGGTTTGCCTGAGACGGGAAGGTTGGTATTTCAAACTCGACCAGGTGTATTGAGAGAGATAAAAAAGTTTCTAACCTTTCCTCAACACAAATGCGTATACATTAAATCCAAATGATTCCTTTCTCTTCCCTTCATTATAAGTGAAAGATTGGTTATAAGACGCGGCGGAAAAATAAACTTTATAAATCAACGCTTACAAAGTTACTTCCTTATTATTTTTAGTGTATACGTTTTAATAAACTTGTTATTTAATGGCTTTGTTCGTGGGGTTTGTATGTAGAGGATATCAAGAGGTAGTGTGTAGAGCATTTCCATTTCTACCAGCCGCCATTAAGCCGGGATCACGATCAACTTGACGTTCACGTAACGTTCCCTTAGGGTATGGCCAGACTGGAGCGAGCGAGCGCGCTCGAAAGATAGAACTGGTTCTATTTATCAAGCACGCGCGCTCGAGCCGGTACAGTCTAGCTTACAGGCGCTGGGCAATATTATTGTATGTTGGTCCATTGAGTGCTAGGAAAACTTCTCAATTCAACATGAACTATGACTTTTTTATAAAATTATCTATATGTTTAGCACACTTGCTACTAATGGTCTAATTTAATTGGTAAGACCATAAACCATACATATATATATATATATAATTGATATGTTAAAAAAACTTCAATATTATAATCAAAGTAGGCCTTTACAAATAAGAATCACCATTAGCACGGAGAGAGAATGGGAAAACCACAACAATAATTAGTTTGTCAAAAATCAGCCTCAGTTCACGGAAACAAGATTCGAACCTTTGCCTCCTCGTCAACAACTATCGAGAGCTATCTGCTAATCCCGCGCTCGCTCGCCAGTTTGGCCACCCAGTCACTCGCACGCTTGTCAATCTGGCTGAACCCTTGGAGTAAATAAAATAATGTGTGATCAGAATTCACGTAACGCAACAACTCTAGCAAAGCACAGACAATAAATTTGGACTATTTGAAAACCATTTTTTCTACTAAAATGAAACCCAATCATTAGGGTTGATTAGGCTGCAAGTACTTGCAATATAAGCTCTACTGGATTTACAAAATAAGTCGTAACAAGAGGCCACGCCGTTTAAAACTCCATTAAATTTTCACTTAGCCGGCCCCATGGTGTAGTGTTCAGTGCACCTGGCTACGACGTTAGGTATTCCGGGTTAGATTTCCGGCTAGTATCTATAGTATTTTTCCTTTATAAGAATAATCCCAATGGTCACCAGGGTTTGGTTAGTTAGGCTTGTGTTAGGTTTAGACTCACTTTGGCTCCACAAATTCATTATAACCATCATCTCATTGAGGGCACGACGTGTAAACAACCTCCTTTGGTGTACCCTGGGCAACTTTTTGTGCCAACAGGGTTGCTAATAGTATACACAGAAGGTGACAACCTGCATGTCAAAGTCTTTTCCGGTCAAATGTGCCATACGATAGAAAAAAAAGTTCATTTCAATGGCTCAGATAATAATTTTGTGAAAAAGTAAAGGCATGTTCACACTTGTATGATATCCTCGTATCGTATCCCCAACGATTATTTTTAACGCGTCAGTTTGAATTGAACCTTGTATAAAGGAGGTTTGGCTAAGGGTACGCACCTAAAGAAAAAATGGCTATAACTTTAAACTTTTATTCTAAAATTAAAAACATAATAAAATGTAAACAGTTACTCCAAAATACCAGTTCCTTTAATATGCAAACATTGTTTGACTTAAGTTTTTAAAATAGGTAGAAACTATTTTTAGTACAAAACTGTAATCTGCATCCTCTAGGCGGTCAAGAGTACGAACTGCGTCGGCCAAGGGTCTGCGACTCTTGTAATCAATTGTGGCCACATATGTAAGGCCCACTAGCATAGTACTCGGAACATGTCTCATGCGACCATGCACTGCAACTATTACACTGTACCCAGTAATAAAAATCACACCTACATCAAGGGCATTCAGACTTTTTTTTGGTCTGTTTCTCATATTCAAACTCACTATTTAGTTTTAGTCTTACTGACACAACTTTTCCTTTCATCTTATCCTCACGTTTTCTCTTTATTTCCTCTTTTTTCTCTTTGCAAATGTTCTCAACTGGTGTTAACAACATAATTTCTGATTTTTGTGACGGTCTTTTTCTTTTTCTACTGAGGTTCCCTTTGGTAGAGGTTAGAGCTCTGAGAGAACTGAATGAGTGAACCTGTAAAAGTTCTTGGTTGGTTATGCAAGAATAATCCAGCCTCTTTGTTAGCTTGAGTAGGGGGCATGCTAGAAGCTGCGCGGAATCATCTACTTCAGGGCTGACTTGATCCCCTAGTATCATGTTGCTGCTACCTGTTGGTGAATCATGTTGATTACCACTGTCATTTTACTCGCGGAAAGTGACCAGAGACGTTGAAAAATAGTTATAAACCCTATATTGTTGATATGAATAAAGATTTAGAAAGAATTGTAATGCCAAGAATGGAGATAATATTTAATCGTGTAACAATACTCAGATATATAATGCGGTTAAGACTTCGTGCGAACTCTTAGCAAATACCGTAATGAGTACTCTTACCCGACATTATAAATTTTCTTTAAAAAGCTGGTGGATGCCATCTCCTGCCACTTTATGAGAAAATATTGCAGAGGTTACAAGAGAAACCCATAAAAAGTGTTTGTGCTACTGTGGAAAGTATTTAGTCCTTGTAGCGTTCACTAATTCCTTAAGTTTTAAGGCCAAAGAAGTATGAACAATTGTATTTTAGCTGTAAAATGTTCTTATCAAGAGTAAAACTGTCTACGCAACTATCACTATATTATTATTATTATTATTATTATTATTATTAGCACCGCGTCTTACTACCCGTTCGGGTTATACGCACTTACGCTAATGTGTAATGGTAGGGTGATTGTGAGATGAAATGGAGGACCTACAGTTTAACGTGGAATCCGAACCACGGTGGAGGCCTGGCATTCCCCACATTCACAAGATGTCTTGTCAGAGGTGAAGGAAGGGTTTGGTAATCAGATAAATCTTTGCCGGGACCGAGGATTGAACCCCGACCGCCAGCATAGAAGTCTGACACCTTGCCCCTAGACCGCCAGGTCACCAACAACTATCACTATAACCACACCTCGTTGCACAATGGCTGGCCGCTACAAGTTTCACACCAAGTATTGCCAACTTTGTATAAATGGCACTTCATACTATTAGACTATGCGTGCTCTTGGCCGAACCTCCCTTACTCGACGCGACCTTGAGTGCGATACGCGTATAGAATCACTGACAGATCGTTCACACGATAAGGTTTAAGTCGTTTTGCCCAATAGTTTTTTTTTTTACCGTAGGCTGCAACGGCTCGTTAATTTAAATGTGCACGTTCACACGATACGGTCGGCGACCCTAGAAGGTAACATGGTCTATTGAGTCAATTTTGACATTAGGTTTTGTCAACGGACACCTTACGCGGTGATCCGGCAAAAAAAAAAACCTAATTGGTTGCCAGTGGCACATATATTGTATCGGGAGCGTTCAGATGATAAGGTATTTTTACCTTATGGCACAACGTTGCCGAGGGCAGACTGGCCGTTCACCAGCCAGTCGGGGTTCAAATTTGCACAAGTAGAAGAAAGGCCTGCAATATGGGATAAGACATCGGAATAATACAAAGACAAGGATTTTAAAAAATTAGCATGGGAAAAATATGTGTAATATTAAAGGGAAACTTTTGTAACAAAAGCAAAGGTAGGATTCAGGTGATCTAAAAATAAATCACAATAACTATGTGGGGAGAAGGTTGCTATGTACAAATAAATTACTTTTTTTTAAATTCTGATAGATCTTGGCTTCAAATTGAGACAAAAGATTGCACAAATTTCTGATGAAAATATTTATTTAAATGATTTTTAAAACAATTGAATGGTCTTTATTTTTTGCTCATTTCCAATGCTAATATTGAGTTTATGTTTAAGTTTGATTTTTCTACGCTCTACGGTGATGAATGCGATTTCAATACATAATATGAAACGTATTCGCGTCCATCTTACGAGAAAGCTAATGGAAGAATTAGCATACATACGCGTATACGAGTACGGTGACTCGATAAAGATAGCCTAGGGTTAAAAAAACCCTCATTGTGTGAACACTGCATTAAATTGCGACCTAATAGGTTAAAAACCTATAAGGTTGAAAACCCTCGTCGTATGAACAAGCTGTGAGTCCCGTTTCTAGTAGGCATTTCGCCTTCGCAGCAAAAGAAGCTACAGAGGGCGATACGACATGCCTGGACGTGCTCCGAACCAAACACTGTCATGAGTCGAGTTTTACCGGCGCATTTCTCTTATTCCCCCGCTGCTACGCACGAATGATAGGCATTATGGATCGCATCAATGAACGCGAAGGAACGAGGATTGGATCTGACGAAATTTGGTCTCAACCATGTCCTTGTGTATCGCCACCTGCTCCAGTCCTGATCGCGTCGGGGATACGATACGAGGATCTCACACAAGTGTGGACCTGGTCTAATATTGTCTAAATATACAACAGAAGGAAAGGGGTGGTAGGAGAGCTTTTGAGGTTAGTTGGCCGTCTACTAAAATACAAGCTACAAATAAATATATCACCATATTTATTTATTTGTTAACTTTCTCCAAAAATACCCGGTATCAACTCTAGATGGGTACAGAATATTTATAATAGTGGTAGGGGTAGGGAGTCGAATTTTTTATGTCCTTAGTCCACATACTCACCAGTGCGAGTTAGACTATATTTAAACGCAGGAGAGTGAATCATTAATTAATCTTAATGCGAGAAGTGAAACTTGTTTAAATGTTTGAATAGTTCAATTTAATGGAAAATGATAACCTGTACATGGAAATAGAACCCGGGACTTTTAAATTTGAGCGTGAATGCTCTACCTTTGATCCATTTTTACTTATCTTTATTGCGAGACCATATTTAACTAGTTGGGTTGAGCCTAATTGTGGTAATAGCTGGTGGACAGTCATCACGTATAATTTTGTGATACACATTAATTAAGTATTAATTGCCTTGCAGAAAACTGTCAGCTAAGAGTTACCGTGGATTGTGATTGTGGATGGTTCTGACTGACCGACACATTCACTAGCTACCGCATCAGACTCAACCCAAATCAGGATGACTCAAAGATAAAGACCCAAGTACTAATTTTTACCTTAATTGAATAAGTGACTAATCTTTCCAACTAAACCATTTCGCTCCTCACATTGAAATCAATTAATGACTCACTGCCCTATGTTTTAATATAGCTTGGGCCGCACTGGTGGAAATGCGTTATATCCCCCTCCCTCCTCTCCGTTATTGCAAGGCCGTCAACATGGCTAGTACCCTGCATTTTTAGAGAAAGTTGCCAAAAAACATGTGGAAATATTTTTGTCTGTAACTTGAATTTTAGTAAATAGTCAACTAACTACAAAAGCTCGGGGTGACTAAGCGGTACACAATTGGTCAAAGCCAAATGTTCCATATTAGATTTTTGTGTTCAGGTTGTAGTTTTTAACTTAGGTGAATTTGATTCAGCTATCAGGACTTATCCTGTAGTTTGCTATCCAAATGAATTAAAATATATCAATAAGTTGTCAAAAGGTATCAAAGATTTACCGTGAATGGGTGGTGGTTAATTCTGGCCGTAGACGTTTCCCACCCCATTGCTTATAAGACAACAGCTGTTCGTCCACTGGCTCACATCGGGTGGACCACACATATCAGATTGTATCATTCTTTACATTATTTGTAATATGACTACGTTCATCTATCCGTTTTGTACGTATCGGACGTCAGAAATTTCACTCATGATTCTGGGAGGCAGCTTAAAATCAGATACCTGTGATGCGTGCAGATGACATAAGCTATAAACTTATCACGAGTCTTACGAAACTGTTGAGAAAACTACGTATTCTAACAAATCAAGATAGAGTGAAACTGCCAATGACACGGAGATCAAGGTTCGCATCTCGGTCGGGTGTATTGAAGGTGGGATTTCCTAAATGGTTTTCCACTGTCTCTCCTTGAAAATATGGCTACACTTCCTCTAAATATAACTTCACTAGTCCCTTAAACCATTAGTATAATTATTACATAAGCGTTTAACCCGAACGGGTAGTAAGACGCGGTGATAAAAAAAAAGAGAGTAGGATATAGCGTATGCTATTATCCATACTCCGAACCTTTGTTGCTTGTGTTGTGTACCCAAAACTCATATTTTCTTCTCTGCTCCTCTTCTTCTGACAGCAAGCAACTAGCAACACGTTATTCCCAATGAACTCTGTATACTACTAGAGAGAAACGAACCCACCAATCTCAACTGAACAAAAGGTGACGTTTAATCTTGTCGTCTGCTAGGGACAGATGGGACAAACCCTGGCATTGATCTCGTTGTTCTTATGACGCCAACGTGTTACTGTGACAATTATTGTTTGGAAATTAATAGGAATATGTTATTATGTCTATAAAGATATAGGTATCCTAAATATTTATGATATTTAGACAGTGTATTAACCCATTTATTACACTGAATATAATACACCCTGATATATATTATAAACTTTCATAAAATAGTAGAGTATCTCCAAGTGACTCATCGAATATATGTTTAAAATATAAATATAAATAGCCAAAGATTTCTTTCTTTCTTTCGCATTGGTGTGGAGACAACAACTCAAACATTTCGTCCAAAGATTTCCATCCAGCTATATTGTAGAAATGACTGGTTATTTCTCATTGTTCATTAGGGTTTTAAAAACACAAACATTTATTATAACCACTGTACACACGAAACACTATATAACTGAAGGATACATGTCAAGAACCACCTCCTTCGGGATACCGAATGTTCCGAACAGAGTGCATGAAATAAATCCGATGCGGGTGGTCCATCCGATGCGGACAAGTGGAAGCTTACCTTTAACAGGCGTTGAACAGAGGTGGGACTCTTAGTGCCTTGTACACCACTTGTAAGGAACTCCGGACGTCTCGTATCTCACTTGCTATTGCATAGTATGATGAGGTGAAGGTTGACCTAACAGGAATTCGAGCCAAAGTGTCTCCGTCTGAAGCCCGGCGAGATTCAAGCCAAAGTATTTATGTCTGAACCTCAAAACTTACCTCATCAAGACTCGAACTCAAGAATCTCCATCTGAAGCCAATGTCTACCTCACCGGATTTCAAGCTAAAGTATCTATGTTTGAACCTCAAAACTTACCTCATACAGACTCAAACTTAAGTATCTCCATCTGAAGCCCAACGTCTCCACACTCTTGACCATGCCCAAGGACCCCCCCCCCCCCTCCCGCCTTTACCCCCTCAATTAATGTTCCTCCCAGTCCCCCCCCAAACTCNNCCCCCCCTTCCCGTCTTTACCCCATCAATTGATGTTCCTGCTAGTCCCCTCGCAGACTAGAAGGTCATCTTGGTGAGGGATAGACGGCGGTGCAGCGCAGTCAGTTGAGGTCTGTTATTTCCCAGGCAGTAAATATCATCTCACGACAGGGGTGGCTCGCAATACCGTGTGTTGATTAGGTCGCGGCGTGTTTGTGTGTGTGTCCACGCATGCGCAGACCGCCGAGCGTTGTGGGCCACCAAGTCACCGTTTCGGCGTGTCGGAGGCAGTGTTGGACCCTGATCTGTCGAGTGCGTCTGTTCTGTCTGTACCTGCTCCTCCCTTCGACCTCCGTTCAACGCCAGTTGTGCACGGCATTATGGGTAACGGGTGACTTCTGAGAGTCACGAGATTATTTACTTTACATATTGCGCGCGAAATTGTTGCTCGCTTTTATAGTAGGATTCTGGCTGGAAGGTTTGTTTTTTTAGAAAATACGAACATATATATATTTGCGGTCAGCATTGATACAATTCTACTTTATTACTGAGTCCATGGCTATTTATATTATCCACCAAAACTAACATCTTCAAATCACGTGAACCTACGTAAAATATTTTAGGGACTTTTATAACTGTAAAAAAAAGTTCCATTCTATCAAAATTGGACTTGACGTATGGTTCCCGACAAAAATAATAATAGCATTGACAGATTCAGATAGAAATATATGTTTTTGACAGATGACAAAAGTTACTTAAACAATTCTCATATCAAGTATACATCAAATAATTTTTGATAGATAATATCAATACTTAGAAACTAATAATAAAAATAATTATAGTAAAATGTTATCACTGTTTACCCCAAAAAATATGTTTATATTTTCCTAACCTTTCTCCCTATCAGAATCATAATTTAGTTTTGGTTTCAACTTAAATTTTGTTTAGTGGTCAATAGCTCTATTTATAAATACTATATGCCTATAAATGTAAGGTTTGGAAACAAAATTAACTCCATAGACGTTTGAAACTGTATGTGTTTCGAGACATATGTTTCCAAGAGCCAATTATCTATCTTAACTTACTTACCATATGCTTGAATTAGGGGTAAAATATAAGTTATTTAACTATACAATTGGGAAGTAATAATCTACAAAGAATCCTTGGTGAATTGTTGGAAATATGTCCGGTGCATTTTTCAAATTGGATTCCAGTACACGCTTTAATATATTTTCTATATGCATGAATATATATTTAAGCACAGTAAACGTTTTCACATATATTCTGAAAGAGTGAACTCCTTTGATTAGGTTTTATCTATAGTTAAACTGGTTATAGAAATTAACTCCTCTCCTCGGTAATTTTTTAAACCACACGCCGAAAATTATAGGGGTTTAACGCTATTGTCAGGTTTCATTTAGTTACTAACAAAACCTTTATATTTATGAAAACATACACAACACGGTGAAATAATAATAATAATTATTATTATTTGTGATACATTTATGTGAAAATAAACTTTTAAAAACTACAAACAATTTATTTGACTATCATCATCTATGATAACATTTTACTTTATTATTAGTGTTCTTTTATAGGTATTTATAATAGGTGTTCATAAAGTGACAGCTACCGATCACATTACTCAGTGTATGAATACGTGAAAGTAGATCTAGTAACAGCTGTCAAAAAAAGGTTATTCCCATACAAATTGGACTGTATTTTGTATAAATCACATGGCTAAGCAGACTTAACTAAGTTTTAATTGTGTGTGAAATTGATGATTTACCGAAGTCGACTGGGTTTGGTTAATCATTTACCTGAGTATGGCACTTACCTGAGATTTAGTTTTGGAAAAAGGATAGTTGGGGAGCCATTGTACTTAATCATGCCATCATCAAAACGGTATAAAAATATGGTCTCGCAGTTTTAAATAAAGTCCAAGTAAGATGATGTCACAGGTGACGGAAACATCTGGCTGCCTCCAAACACACAACATTTTGAGCGGCTCTATTACCCATATGACCACCTACGTTGAAAGTAGCAGAGATTACAACAATTCAGGAAAGGGGAGATGAAAGTGTATATGGGGGCTATGGGATTGCTTTAAGAGTATAGATATAGATAGTTATAGATTTTGAATTAAAATAATTGTATGTCTATAAAAATTAATCAAACTCATAAGCTATAAATTAAGTCTGCATTGGTTGGCATTCTCAACATTTGTTTTACCTTCCCAAACAGTTCGTGTGGTGTGTTCCCCCTTGAGATATATCAAGAAGCAACATGCTGTACAGTTAAGTTGCGCGTGATGGCAGTTGGAAAATTACAGGGGATTATAAGGGGGTGGGAGGGAATTATTCTTGTACCAATCTAATCAAATCTCTTGTTAAGGGAGCCACCTTGGTAAATGAAAAATTGCCTTTGAGACGTTCATCTCTAACGCAATATTTAATTCTACTAGGCTTTATTTCAAATTATGGTTCACGCCAAAATAAATTTGAAATATTCGAACAGGGCTCTTTTCCCTTAACAATACTACGTAGTTTGAGTTTTATTAATAGAAAAAATAGATATAAAAAATAAAAATGTAACAGTAGTTAATTTTAAACGCTAGTTGAAACATTTTATGGAGCCGGCCCCTAACAAATACAGTAATTATTTGATGGTTTTACAACAGAAAATTGTAAGCTAACAACGACCTTGGGATGATAAGTTTCATAGTTTTCTTTCCCCTATTTCTGATTGACATTACAAAGGGTGGTTGAAGTTGAAGGGTTAAAGAGAGTATAAGATCAGTGTTGATCAGAATAGAGAAGTAATTCCAGAAAATGACACAGACCAATGTATTTTAAGCCATGTGTCTTGACAGCGATTGATACTTTCTCGCTGACCCAGATGGCCGCCTTAGTTCTTCACATTCTCTTTGGGTATGAACGTTAAAAGCTTTTAAAGATAGGTCGTCACATTAGTACTATATATAATCCTAGTTCACGGTTTTATATAAAACATCTCAAGCTACAGGTGTGTGTTGCCAGGTGTGAGCAGTGATGATCGCGTCGTGTGTCAACTTAGCCACTAAACTACTGTAGCCACCAAACCTGTGCTCCAAGGATCGAGACCAGCCTACTACTCTTACATTCCACATTACGTAAGTAACTTTTTATTAGCTGATTTATTAGTAGGTAGGGTAGGCCAAATACGTCTTGTGAAGTTTTTTTGCCCTTCTCCTTGAACAAGAGCCCATCTCAAGGCCAATTAACCGGGTAAATAAATAAATTATTAACCGGGAAATTGGATATAAAGGGAAAGAGTTCGTGCAATTTTGTCTCAGTTAGTGAAATGGCCAAGAGAAGAGGCAAGTTCATGGAATGGATAGGAATTTCCCAATTCGTGAAATGGGCATTTTCAAAAATTGGGTACAAATTTATACTTTATATGCGCACTTAACCTTGTATATGTGGGATCCACTTCACAAGTAGACAGGAAACACAAAAACAATGAAAAAAGTTCATATAAACATGTGTCTCATTTGACCTTGTTTCCGAGCTACAACCAAGTTACTCCACTAAACTGTGTGTATTCCATACTCGATATCTCTCGACTGATCGCCAGCATTTAAATACTTCATCTACGTATACAAGAAGGCTTCCAATGAATCCTACAAACACTTGGTACTTTTGAAAGAGTGCGCATTTCTACGACACGACGACTGCAGGTTTGCATTCAGACCTGAGGCGGACACTTCCTTTAAAGTTTTTTTTTTTAGCGCCACGTCTATCTGTTCAGATTATGCACATATCTACTATTTACGTTAATGTGTCAGTCATTAGGAGTGTTGAGTTTAGAGGAAGTGTACCCACATTTACATGGAGGGAAAGTGGAAAACTATGTTGGAAAAAATCTTCAGTACACCCGATCGGGATCCAAACCCCGATATCCCTTTCATCAGCAGTCTAGTTCAACACGATAATGACGCCTTAGATGATGTTGTCACTGAAGAAGGTTTTCTACAATGTTAATCAGCTCCACATTACTTTAGCACAAACACGATTATAACTTTGAAACAAGGTCAAATGGGACAAATGTTTGTATGCACTTTTTATCATTGTATTTGTGTCTCCTGTTCACCGCTGAAATGGACAAGTTACGGTACATCCTCTATGCATGTTACAGTTCAAACCCGATCCCAGGAAAAAATAGATCGTACTAGGTCGAAGTGATATATCCTGCCGCTTGTAGGATGTTTTTAGGCAATGCTAGTTTGCATCCTTCTTAACCCATACGAAGAATCGACCTTGGACATATTTTATCACTCAAAGTTCATGCGCAAACGTTGTTATCGTACCTAACCTAACCTAACCTAAACCTGCTTTGGCCTAATAAAATTGTAGGCCATACTAGTTTATCCTGTGAGTTAGGCCAAAACTTCATGATTAATTAATTTAGACTAACCTAAACTAGTACATCCTGAGGCTCTTAAAATGAATCAATTTGGCCTAGTCTGATTTAGTTTGTCCTTTAATCGGGTCTGAGCGTTAATATATATATATATATACACACACACACACACACACACACACACAGCTAAGTGTAAGAAGAAGAATTAGTTTTAACTTGGCCAAATATAAAAAAGTCAAGTAAAAGTAAAAACACACTTTCCCATTATCAGGACACTTGATATCATCTTTAACATTTACATTTATTGTATAGTAATATACTTAGTAAGGTAATTTGCTTTTTTAAGACTCCCATTTCAGAAACTTGACAAATATAGGTTACACAGTATTTATTCATAAATACATGTATAATATACTTAAAAAAAGTGTTAGAACGTTTTTTAGGAATGAGACTAAGGAAATCATATTTTTAGGGCATCGATGCTTTTGTTAAAAATGGAAAACCTAGCTTTGCTACGCACTCTTTTACTGTCGTCAGGGACAATGGTAGAGATGACTTGTATGATAAAATATTGTATCACCATTAGAATGAACTGTGTTAAAAAATCAGTATGGTAGCTAATACAACCATTTTTTTATTTTTTAAATCTTACATATCTGGTTTTAATGATTGTTTTGCCTCACAAGGACTATTCAACGTCTTGATGTAAGAGGTACGTATGTAAAAAGTAATTAGATAAAATGTGCCCACATTAAGTACCGTTTAGATGGTATGAGGAAAACAGAGTAATGAGTAATGGAAGTGCATTATGGTGAGATTCAAACCTCTACTTCTATGCTACCGGAAATCAAATATATTGTGAAGCTGATGCCTTACACAAGGTGACCAACAATTAAGGTGCACTATGACACGAAACTTAAATTAACTATGGCATCAATTTAAAGGAATTAGCCAATTATATAACAAACTATTAAATCATGATTTTTTTTTAGCTCATGGCAATACTCGTTTGTATCCACCCATTTATTTTCTTTGACACTATATCTTAAAGGTTTGTATTACAATAAAATATTTATTTTAAAAGAGAAAAAATGTTTATTTTATAAAATCTATCATAACATAACTTTGATAAAATGTGTGCTGTTATATAATTTTCTCAAAGTTTGACCATTATCTGTGAATATAAAAAATGGACGACAATCATGTCAACATATTTATGAATGGTTCATAAAAGTTTTAAAAATTTGGTCATCAAACCTGTTTCATTAATTTAAAGAAAAACCACGCTTATAATATATCCCAATTGAGGAGTTTATGTCTTCATATTTGACCATGACATTTTTATGTATCTATTACAAAATCCTAGCGAATATTGTATAAGGTTCACCTGTATCAATAACATGAAGAATTTGTACATCATGAGCATTGCTTGATGCCTACCCCACCCAGAGGGCTGACATTTTAAAATTAGTAGCCCCTTTGCACAAACATGTGCGCTTCATAGATGGAAATATTAAATTTGTGATTAGATTTTTTAAATTTATTAAGAATTGAGTCGGAAGAAATAAAACAACGGGATTTTATTTTATGTCTGTTCGCAGCAAAGAAATGCGTTGACCAGGGTAACCAAGCAATACATTGCGCAGTTTCCCCGGGTATTTCTGCTGGAATTATTTTTATAAGATATTTGTAAACTAGATTACAGTATTTTATAAAATATCTTCGATGGATCGTCAACGTTACGTCATATTTCATTTATCAAAGAACTTTTATAAAAGAACATGTGACAGTGTAATAACGCCCTAGCTCTCATTTTAACTTTATTTTTCTTTAGCGCTGCCTCTCATTACCTGTTCAGGCTATACGCATATGTACTAATTACACTAATGAGCTAAGGATAAGGAAGGTTGAATCTAAAGGAAGTGTACCAACATTTGTGTGGAGGGGTAGTAGAAAACTATTTTGGAACACTTCCCTCCCACCTCAGTATACCCGATTGGTTTCAAACCCCAATCTCCTTGTCATCGACAGTCAAGTATAAACACGTGAGTGACCCCTTAAACCATGTGGCCACCGAATCAGGTTTTGACCCTATCACCACGATATAGCCCAGGATCTAATCAATGGAAGTGGGAAGGAGGTTAGGGCACTTTACCCAGAATCATTATTAATATTAATTTTTGTGTGTTCCTCTTTAATGAATAGGGTAACTTAATCGAACAATAATGTTTAAAGAAAATTAATAACAGCTTCATATTCAATTGTTTAAAAAAACATTTTTTAATAACATCTTACTACCCATTCGGGTTGAATACATATGAACTAATTATTCTAACGTGTTAGGGGATGAGAGAGGTAACAATGTAGAGAAATTGTACTCGCATTTTCATCCAGGGAAAGTGGGAAACCATTTAGGAAGAAAACTTAGTACACCTGACCGGAATTCGAATCCCGGTCTCTCTATCATCGGCAGTCCAATCTATTGTGAGAATAGCGCCTTAGATTATTAGATCATGCGGCCCCTGAAGCGGGTAAACAAAAACCTTTTAAATTGCTACAAGGTGAAGGGAGAGTTAAGAGGTTTTTTTTTTAACTTTTCATTTTACCTTTTGGGGGATTTCCCTGCAAATTATTACCATTAGGAGCTCCTCCACTACTATAATAAATAAATATAAATACATTTCATGGTATGGCCCTGGCGTGTTCATTATGAATTATGATATTTGCGTCCTCCGTTACCATAGCAACGGAATATGAGCCGAGCAAACTTGACATGTCCATAAAGACGTGTTGAGTTACTATCGCTTCCCTTGTCAAGAACTTCTAGAAACTAACAGCACAGATGAGTGATGGAAGCCAGGTCGCCGTTCACTGTGACTCGAGGATGCTAACTACACGAAACATCCCATTCCTAGTGTCACTCTGATTTATCGTTTCCGTGAAGATATGATTGTTATAGGATTGTTATTCAATATAAAACCTGATTTACTTACGAATAGTCATGTCTGACAGCTAGGAAAAGCTACCAGATCTACATTCATGTATCCATCCATACGCCAAACCGCAATGATATGCAAACCCATATATAGCTTTTGGTAGTCAAAACTTTAACGTCAAACAGTTTATTTTAAAACTTTTTTCCTTTCTTTTAAGCATTTATACATTATTTAAATTTGAAATTATGAAAATAATGTTTTTTTTTTGTGATAGCGGCATCTGTAGTTTACATAAAAATGATTTACAAACGAAAGATTCTAAAAGTGGCCTGCACTTAATAAATAAAGATGACAAACCCCCGACACGTTTGACAGTATTATCGCAGAACACACATCCTGACAGACGAAATGCCAAATGGTCAAGCTAAAATAGGACCGCGATACACTCTAAAAAATTCTATGCCAGCATCCAATTTCCTTCTTAAGATAAAGTATTAGTTTTTTGTTGTAAATATTATTTTGGACGTAGTTTAGATGACTAAACAATATATTACTATTTTATCTACACCTGCTTCAGATTTGTTTACAAGTTCCGTGTTTACAACTGTTTACACTAGCAAAGGTTACTCACACCATTTTCAAGATGGGAAATTTTTAAACTCGCACTGAACTAATCCAGCGGGGTTTGGGATAAACGGACTGTTTGTTGATATACTCACTCAATATTAAAGGTGACGCGCGATTGACTTTTTAAAGAACAGTTACAATGCGGTGTGACGTCTATTGAACGACGTCTGGCGTTCAATTGTAATATGCTAGGAGCATTATGAAAAGTATCAAATGTTACAGAGCATGACATAATTTCTTTTATTTTGTATCAGAGCAATATCAATTATTATTGCAATAGAAAGGAATTTCTAAAAATAAGTAATTACAATTGTTCATATTTTTATTTCCGCCATTATGGCAATGAGATTCCGGTTTTAAAATAACGGGCTTCCTATTAAAATCATACTATATCATAACAATGTGGATGTGTGGATAAGTCAGATGAATTAGATCATGACCAGCGATTTGATCGCTTTCTTTTATTTCACATTATATCAACTTATCTTGCACGTGTTGTGTTACAGCCATGGAGGTGGCAGAAGAAGACGAGGAGCTGCCCTATTTGGTGACGCGGGAGGACAACACGACCGAATGGAAGCTCCCTATAGACATGGTCTTCAATTCCGGTCACGTGGTGTCCATTGTCACGTACAGCATTCTGTTGATCATCTCATCAGTAGGCAACATCACCGTCCTAATAATCCTCCGGCGCAAGAAAACGAAGAGGTCCAGGATCAACCTCTTGCTCATGCACCTTGCCATCGCCGATCTTTTCGTGAGTTGTTGGCCGATATAGTGCACTACGTCCTTTTTTCGAGCCTTACAACTCTTTCGGGCTGTCTGTATGGTTCCTATAATGGGTTGGAGTTGAACCAGAACGCGTAATCCTGACCTGTAGGCTGGTTAGAATATGTCAACACCTTAATAAACCCTGTTGGGATTCGAACCCCAACCTCCATATTACTGGTAAACTAAACAAGACAAATAAAATGACCAAAGCTATTATTAATGCTTTTTAGTGAGGATTACTCCATATAGATATCGTATTCTGAAAATTGGAAAATGTCATCTGGACACGGGAATTGAACCCGTGGCCAACTCCGAGTCGAAGGTGGCTGCGTTATCTGATAGCTCGTGATTTAAATAAAATAAATCACACATTAGTAGCCGACGATTTCCACACGTCTATCATAGACTCTGCCTTAAAATATAAGTGAAGAATGACCAAATATATGGGACGATTCCTGGATAGATCAGTGGTAAGAGCATTGGCGTACTAAGCCAAAAGACCCTAGTTCGATTCCCGTGTCCAGGTGTCATTTTTTAATTTTTTAGAATAAACACGACGCGACTGGCTCCTTTGACTTACTTTATATATTAACTTTATTTTTATAGGTATGTATGATATCTAGCAAGAATGACAGCTGCAGATATGACTTGACGTATGAATACGTGAAAGTAGGTGTAGTAACTATTCTAACTGTCCTCTTATGAACATTTTATCGCTCAGTATTAAATCTCTTGTTAGACGAATGTGTCAAATCTGTTCTAGCAAAGCAATTATGTGTATCCCTCATCGTAGAGAGCCCCGTTCTTGGTTAATAGCGTTCAGACGCTGTGATTTAGACACTTAATCACTTATGAGAATATTTGGGTCCCAATACATTGGGGTCCAAATGTTGTATTAATTTTTTAGAAATCAGTTTTTAAGTGCAAATGATTAGAGGTTCACTATAGTTTTACTAATAGAACCTAAAAAAATTAATACAATTTTTACTGTACTTAGCACTATATGAAATATACACGACTCACAATAAATAAAAGAAACGGGGTAAGGAAATATAATTTTAAGAAAACGCACCAGCATTATCCTGGATAAGTGGATGAATAAACCAAAAAGTAAATCACAATACGGAAAATTCTTCCTTCAGTGAAGACAGCAGAGATTCGAACTGAATCCTGATGACACGGGTCAAAGCAGAACATGCCGGTAAATCTCGCTGACAGTGAGCTATAGCCCTGACGGTTGCATTCAGACCCACTGATAGCCTACAGATCTCTTGTGTGAGCTCCTGCAATCCTGCCACCAGTCGAACTCTTTTAAGTCGACGCCAAATGATACCGGGCTCTTGGTGTGTTCGCAGGTGACGCTGCTAATGATGCCTCTGGAGATAGGCTGGAACTTCACCGTATCTTGGGCGGCGAGTGACGCCATGTGTCGCATCATGTCCTTCTTCAGGATCTTTGGACTGTACCTGTCCAGCTTCGTGCTCGTCTGTATCTCCATAGACAGGTGAGACGCGCGGGTGGTCGAGTAGATTATTTGTGTCAGAGTTTGTCCTCGGCGTGGATAGGGCTAGAAGTATAGTAGGATTTTGTTATGAAGGGCCTGCTGGAAGGCCCTTTTTCGTTTCAGAATCCTACTATAGAGCTTACTTCCAATCAAAACAAATAAAAATTTCAATTCAAAAATTTAATAAACGTTATAAACCTTTCTACGCTAAGTTCTCGTAAAATAAAATATTTTTTTTCTGACCAGTACAATAATTCCTCAAATACTCGTGTTTTTATCTTTCTTCATTTATCTGTAAAGTAGAAGAAAACGCCCCCCCCCCNATATATATATATATATATATATATATATATATATATATGAAATAAAAGATTAAAAAATATCACGTGGATTTGGGTCTATGAAGAGCCTTTTAGAAAATACAAACACATTTCTTTGCAGCCAATGTTGATAATATTTTTCTATTTTATTAGTGTTATTTTTGTAGTTATTGATATTATTTATGAAAAGATACAGCTGCAGAAAACGTGACTTGACGTATGAATACGTGAAATTAGATATTGTAACTTTTATAGCTCTCAATCAACTCCTTAAAATAAAAATTTAACTACATCTTTATGAGTCTTATTTGACTTTATTTTACAGGACTAAATACAAAGTAATAACAATAAATCGACTAAACAATAACCATCATCATCGATATATTTATTTAATTGTTCAATTAATATAACTAACGTGCTACTCTCGTGTTAGACTAGACTGCCGAAGAAGGGGAGATCGGGGTTCAATCTCGGTCAGGTGCACTGAGTTTTTTTTTCATAGATGGTTTTCCACTCTCCTTACACGTAAATGCTGGTATACTTAATATTAACTAAATCTTCCTAATACCTAAACCATTAGGGTAATTAGTACATAGGCATATAACCCGAACGGGTAGTAAGACGCGGTGCTAAATATATATAAAATTTTATACACATATATAAAGGTACGGCACGCCATACATATTTCTTGCTCTTTTATTTAAAAACTGAACCATAAACAATAAAATCCCTGCCTAAGATCAATCATAAGCTAAGCGAAACGAAATAATATACATTGTTACAAAACATAATGAAGAAAAGACCATCATATTTCACCAAAGAGCATAACTGTCCATCGTACTATGTCAGCAGATGTTATCTATTTTAATAGGTCTCTCTCCCAAGAACCTACGACTAACCGAAGCGGTTATCCCAATAGCTATTCACATATTAACCCAACATTCAAGGGTTAAGAGGGTAATTTATGGAAATTATCCCCCACATTAGCGTGAAGAGAGGACGTAAAAACTTAAATATAATAAATCATATTTGGAAGAAAAAACATACGCAAGTACAGCTAGCTTGGTATAAAACCCCAACTATCACGTAAACGCCAAACAATAGTAATATAATAGGAGTATAACGCTTTAAGAAACGTGGTCCCCAGTACGGGTCACATTAAAACAAATATCCTCCAAATCTATTTATGTAAATAAATCAATCAACTAAAGGGAGAGTGTGAGTGGAAATGTCTATATTATTTGTCTCTGTCTTGTTAGTGGAGGCGGTCTCCCCTAGCGCGCTGTTATAATAGCGCCACCAAGTCGGACTCGAGTTACTGTCATCCATCATCACTCACTGATCCTAATTGGGCATTGACCCCATGACCTTCCCTTTCTCTCGCACACACATACAATTCTCAGGTACATTTAGAACACATTTGGAAGGACCATTCAGAAAATTCAAACATAAATTTTGCACTCGGCATTGATTGATAAATTATAACACTTGAATATATTGTTAGTATTATATTAATATTATCATTATTGTGTGTTCTGTCTTACGATGGATCCATTGTTTTTGGCTTTTGTCAATGAAATTAAACCGCCAATACACCCCGTCCTTTGCCTCCTTCAGCTCCGAGAATTTTATACAGATAACATGACTGGAAGTATGGATTTCTGAAAGGATTTTAATAAAGTGTAATCTTTCTGAAGCCGCCCTACCTGCGTGTTCTTGACGCAGCGCACTTTATCGTCTAAAATAAGACACATTTTCTAAGGTAAAACAACAGTGACGGATTTGGCCACACGAATAATGTGCCTGACTCTCCATCTAGGGGTAACTAGGTTCTGTGCTTATAGGTGTGGCAGCGAAACTTTATTCACGGATTTTTAACATTCAAACGGGTACCATTCTGTTTTAGATTATGTGTTTTATATACTTAAACCATACTGTTAATTATTTTATCTGCAAGATTCAAAGTATCATAGGCTCAAAATATTTTTAATTCAAAGTATCCATGGTCCAATTATACCGGGCTCAAATTATCTCAAGTTAACAGTAGCCTAGACTCACATTATTTATCAGGTTTCAAGTATCCCCGGATCAAAGTATTCCAGGTTAAAAGTACTCCATGTTCAAAGTATCCCAAGCTCAAAGTATCCCGTCATCAATTCCCTAGTATCAGGAGGTAGTCCTGGGTGCATCAGGCTCGACAACATTCCCTGAGGCCGTCCCAGTGAAGGTTGTGCGAATCCTGGTTCAACTATCAGTCACGAGATGACCGTCTCTTAAATCTCTTTGACCCGTGACTAGACGAAGGGGGCCTTGACCCTTCTTATCTGCCCACCGAAACTAGGACACGACTGTAGGACTATAATAGATTAGTTAGTTCTTGCTTCCTTCTTATTTTCAAGAATCTGGAAATATTATTGTAGATACTTCTTAACTTGATAGAAGACTGAGTAATGTCCAGTCAATGTTTCATACACCTGTAAATACCCTAATTACGCTGAAGGTCTTAGGGATTTGGAAGGTTATATTTAGAAGAAGTGTGCCCACATTTGCTTGGAGGGGGGAATGGAAAACCATCCTCAGTACATTTGACCGAGATTAGAACCTCGATCTTCCCGTCATCAGCAGTCTAGTCTACTGCGAGAGTAGCGCGTTCTACCACACAGCCATCGAAACGTTTTTATATTATTTTGACTTTTTTTTTTTGTCACCACGTCTTTCTGCCTATTTAGGTTATACGTTTAATCTAATAGGGTAAGGAGGAAGAATGATGCAATTAGAGGTAATCTACCCGCATTTGCATGGAAGGAGAGTGGTAAACAATTTAGGAAAAAAAACACCCTCAATAGACCCAACCGGGATTCGAATCCCAGTCTCCCCGTTATTGGGAGGCCAGTCTAATACGAGAGTAATGAATGCCTTTGACCTTTTTGTACCGTAGAGCACATTCAAGACTAACGGTAGTGTGATGGGAACCATTTAATTTTTCAAGGCAAATTTATAGTTGGACATAAATAGTGCAAATAATTATGCAAAAAACATATATCATTCCAAAAAAGCGTGAGTTTAAAATATAGAATGTACTTTTTATATTCCTATATAAAATAACACAAATAATCCATGCAAACTTTTTCTTTTTAGCACCACGTCTTACTACCTGTTCGGTTTATATGCTAAAACAAGTCTTAATTTATCTAAACCATTTTTACCAAACTAAAAGTCAATGTGACCTTTGACCCAGCAATTCATTGGCTAGTATTTCATAATTTGGAGTTAGGATTATTTCGTAAACAACCATCAAGATGTTCTTCACCAAGTCAAGATCTGTATTTTGATTTTGTGATATTCATGCTCAAAAACAACAATTCGCATAAGTTGAACGCAAACACGATTTAATCTTGTACGCTGCAATTTTCAAGAAAGGAAAAATTCTCTGTCAACCAAATTCTTAAAGTTCTCATCTTTTGTATAGGATTTTAGCACAATGTCGTTGTGAAGGACCAAAATCTCTAGCTCCAGTTCTTCTGCTCTTACATGAATAGGTCTTGCAATTGATGCAGCTATTTCTGTTATATTTAATTGTCAAGCTGTGATACAAAAAAAGGTGGCGGGTACACACAATAGAGAGAGTCAGAGGGTGCCATGATCCCCACGAGCATATGGTTGGGGACCCTTGCTTCATACCATTCGCTTTAAAATATTCCAAACTTAAAAGTTTTAAAAGGCAGTGTATTTGTAGAAAAACAGGCAGGCGCTTTGATCAAGGTCGATTGATATTTCATTCTTTCTCTCAGCGATCGGATGGCCTTGAACAACAAAGCTTAGCCCTGCGCAGTAAAGATAAATTGCCAATACTAAAGAACAGAGGTGTTGTGTTGTATTACATTTAGGGAAGACAAACATTCATATTACATCCAGCCAAGCTACGATTTGATGTGATTTTTTCTTACAATAAAATGTTTTTTGTGATAAAATAATTAATTTCGTTTTAATATATAAGCTTATTTATTGAGAGCTTCACAAAGCTGTCACTCTAACATAATTGGTTGATATTACAGACCCTCAAAAGACCCTACCGAGATTCAAACCTTGATCTCCCGGTCTTCAGCATGCCAGTCCTTCACAAGAGTGACGCCTTAGACCATTAGGCCACTGAAGTGGATTTGGGTCGCTAAACTAATGGAGTAGTCAGTAGAGGATGAGTAAGATGAGAATTGTTGACAACGTGTTTTCCAAATTTGAGTTAAGGGAGAGTGAAAAACTTTTATATATAAAAAAAACACTTCAGTACAGCCAGCCGAGATTCGCGGCCCTACCTCCCCGCCACAGGCAAACCATACTATACGATACTGCCGCCGTTATCCGTGTACCCACCGGTACGGGTCTCTTTGACAACACCTGGCTCGTCCGTATGTGTCAGAATGGTGCAATCATGTCAGGTCTATCAGGAGCCCCAGAGAATGTAGATGTTCCAAGGTCTGGCCACAGGGACAATGGAGCCCACACACACTTTTATGAAAACGCCCCAACATATTTACAGATCTGTGGATAAAATAAAATGGAGGGAGAGGGGAGAGTGGAAGGGATGGTAAGAAATATCATTTGTATCGATCATTAAAATTAAATATTTTATATCTAAATTCAAAGTGTTGATCTATGAGGAGAAAGGACCTTCAAATTTCTTTTAGAGATTATAATCAATCATTTTACTTCATATTATGGCCTACACCACTGTTTTCTACTCAACATTAACTTCACTGAGTATTGACCATAATAAGTAAGGTCTAGCATCAGGCACTCCAAGTACTGTCCAAGATATATCAGGTCTATTATCAGGTACTCCAGGTATTGTCCAAGATATGTCAGGTCTATTATCAGGTACTCCAGGTATTGTCCATGATGTGTCAGGTCTATTATCAGATACTCCAGGTATTGTCCACGATGTGTCAGGTCTACTATCAGGTACTCCAGGTACTGTCCAAGATACGTAATGTCTACTATCAGACACTCCAGATATGGTCCATGATGTGTCAGGTCTATTATCAGGTACTCCAGGTATTGTCCACGATGTGTCAGGTCTATTATCAGGTATTCCAGGTATTGTCCACGATGTGTCAGGTCTACTATCAGGTACTCCAGGTACTGTCCATGATACGTAATGTCTACTATCAGACACTCCAGGTATTGTCCACGATGTGTCAGGTCTACTATCAGGCACTACAGGTATTGTCCATGATACGTAATGTCTACTATCAGGCACTCCAGGTACTGACCACGATATGTCGTGTCCACTATCATACACTCCAGGTATTATCCATGATACGTCATGTCTACTATCAGACACTCCAGATATTGTCCATGATACGTAATGTCTACTATCAGGCACTACAGGTATTATCCATGGTACGTAATGTCTACTATCAGACACTCCAGATATTGTACACGATATGTCAGGTCTACTATCAGGCACTACAGGTATTGTCCATGATACGTAATGTCTACTATCAGACACTCCAGATATTGTACACGATATGTAATATTCTCCAGGTACGGTCCACGATGTGTCGTGTTTACTATCAGGTGCTTAAGGTTTATGTATGTGTTCCAGGTACTACGCTGTATTGAAGCCTATGGCTCTCCATGGCGTGGATCGTAGAGCTCGCATCATGCTGTCAGTGGCTTGGGTGCTGTCCATCATCTCTAGCACCCCACAGGTGCAAAACCTCTCACACTCGTAACTTGACGTTGTTTCCCTGGATCACACAAAATGTTGTGTTATGTCGTTAGAGTGATCAATCAATATGCGAGATAACCAGGATCGATATCAGCCGCTGTCTAAATTAATTTACTACCCTTCCTGCCAATTACTGTCACTAAAGATAGAAAACTAATACCTTTACAATATATAGTGGCTTTATCTTAACTTTATCAATCAGAGCCCATAACGTTAGTTTACAACCAATGAAAGAGGGCTAATCCATTTTTAAACAAATTAATTATTTCTAAACCAGGAATCGAACCTGAACACTTATACAAGCAGGTATACTCTATAACGATATAACAAAGCTCTTGGAAGGCGCTTTAGTTGAGTCTATGAGATTAATCGTGTTCTTGACATGGTTTTGTGTTTAGAAAGTGTCCGTTGAATAAAAACAAACTGATATTTAATTAAATCGCACCTGATCGAAGGGCTGTGTTTAACCTAAAGTTCTACTAATTTAGTTAATGGTTGAACTGTGCTAACAGACCCATTCCTTATATCAACCATGTGTCTCCAACCCCCCATATTTTACACAAACACACACCCTTCCAAACACAGTTAAGATGAGAGGGGAAAACACGAATTTGGCCTCAGCCATACACAATACTAGTTCTGCCCCATGAACCAACCAAAAACTTTCCATCTCATTTTGCACAAACTTAAGATCATGCGGTGCTTTGTTAGGCTTGTTAAGGTTATGATCGTGTTGTGCCATCCATCACTTGTCTCTTTTGTTTACTTTGATAAAACATTTACACCCATCCTTAGTGTAGCGCCACAACAGCCGGTGACATATTAGTACACCAACATGGGGCCGAGCTCCGACAGCCTGCCTTCCCAACCACTCGTAAGGTGGGAATGTAGGAAACGCGAGTTAAGGACAATACTTGTACAATTTATCTAACAAAAAAAAAACCTTTTTGCTCAGAATAAATAAAATACTGCTTCAGTAGATAAGTTCTGTGCTGGGGTTCCGGGGTTCAATCCTCGGTCCCGACACAGATTTATCTGATTGCCAAACCCTTCCTTCCCCTCTGACAAGACGTGTATTAAT
>CABFOW010003992.1:34177-63651 GCA_902141385.1 Timema californicum | reverse complement strand
AGACGAAATAAGTTAGGCTGAGAGGGGTATTTTGCGGGACGGTGATTGCCGCACGCAAGGATGACTCAGAGGCTTGAAATGCTTTAAACGTAATCTTGAAACTATATACCAAGCACATACTAAATATTATATCTTGTGGCGTAATCCGTTAATTTCAGTTTTGAGCTACTGGCCGCATATCTCATAAGTCATAAGATTGTGAAAACCCTCCTTATGAAACTATTATACTATTTATCTAACTGACTAGGTATCTCTTAGGTCTGACTAACTAGTTTTCGCAGTAAATTTATTTATTCGTAGGGGGCCAGATAATTCTTCACCTAACTCAGTAATGTCAGAAGACTGTCTTGCGCCTTTGGACTTCTGGGTGAAATAGGAATTAATTCTTAGGAACTGAGATATGAAGCTGGATCATTCGAGTAAAGTGTGGAATAAATGCTACTGGGAAGCTAGGGTTATTTGTATAAATTATGACTTAAGTGTGTGAACGTCGGTTGGTATGTTCATATTGCAAAATAGCTTGACAGGGTCAATTATATAGAGTTGATGACAATTTCACAAACGAAGACAGTGAAAATATACCCCTTGACAATAAAAAATAAACAAACAGTGCAATGGTACAAACAGTGCAAATTACAATAGATACACTAATAATACACTCTAATAACTACAATTGATGTTACCTTGGTGACTACGATAAAACAGTTGTGTGTGTTAAATAATTAAAGTTCAAATATGTTTTAGTTGATTTGTAAAATATTGTTTCAGTGTGAATTGAAGAATAAAAAAAAATTGTTTTACTTAATGAAATTCATAAAATAAGTGTAAGCACAACTTTAATAAGGTCAGAAATTTTCCACCATCATCAATATATGGACGCGTAAGTTAAATCCATAATGGAGGTCATATTTTTTTTGTAGCAATTAAAGATTATTTGAGTAATAATTCGACGATATCAGTAAGATGCGAGTTCAGAAAATTTTACTTTCCCAGTTTGAATGGATGTAGCGAAAACAACCGGATCAGAAACATTTGTTAAAAGAACAATTTGTTCTAAAAAGCGTAAAAATATGGTGAAATGCCATTAAGTTGTCGATTGGTTTTTTATTATTTCCGTGGAAAGTGTGAAAATAGGTGGAAACTTTTGAATTTTCCACAATTTGGTTGGTTCAATGGTTTGAAACTTAAACGGATTCTTCTTGGTGTCGATTTGCCTTTCATTTATTTTCACTTAAAAAACACGTCGCTAAAAAACTTATCTTTTGCAAGCCATACATTTCATCCTGGGTCTTCTTCCCATAAAATGTTCAGCTAATCAGATAATTACATTAAATAATAAATAAACAAAATATTAATTTATACTTAAAATTATAGACGAGCAAGCCTGTAAACTCTTAGCATTTAAATAAAATAAAATAAATTTTAATCATAACTAGATATAATCCAAATATATAAACGATGACAATCAACAGAACTGACCATAGACAATGTTGGTTCACTCGGTTGTTAGGTTTTAAACTTTTCCCACTTTGTTTAACAGAAACGCATCGAAACGAATAATAATAATATATCAGTTCCGACGTTGCATGAAGCTTACCGAACTACGTTCGTATCCTAATATTCACATTAAAGAAATAACAAACGCCTTTAAGAAAGGGTTTCTCAAAGCGTGAGGCTCGAGGGAATTTCTGGTGAGGCGTCGAGTCTGAAGCAAAAGCAATGTTAAACAAATCAAGAGTTTGTCTGTCGAGAGCAATGCGCGCGCGATATCTAACGTACGGAGAGGTTTGAAATAATAACAAAAAAAATTACTAGCCCCTGTGCATGAACATGTGCACCTCTAAGCCAGAATTTTAAAATTTCAACTAGATTTTTTAAATTAATTAAAAACACGGAAAAAACCCACGGGCAACTCTAGACTAATAAGGCATCAACCTTAAAGTTACTTTCCACGAACTGTCACTAAAATATAAACATTTTGCCCGGGCAAAGCAACTAATCAGACTATTATAGTAATCAATTATATATTGCGTGCTTTCTTTTGGTTTTAATTTGAACGTAAAGGCGCTGCTTTTTCTTCTTTAAAAAAAATGAGGCTTAACAATTACTTTTAATGCTCAAGTGAGGCTTGGGTGCAAAAAGTGAGAACACCTGTTTTAATAGAACGACAAAAGGTTGAATAATTTCATAGCTAGACGAGCATGCATAGTTGAGACGACATCTTACGGCGTTACCTACAACTTCCCAGCGATGCAATTCCAGCTTAGTTATAACAGGGGTTCCCAAACTTTTTGAGACCACATCCGCACTTCACATATCAGATTTTCCGTGCGAAGCCCCTGTACCCAATGTTATTTTAAACGTCCAGTTCATTTCCAGACTGTAAACGGAAGAGCTACGCACGGCGCCACGCTGAGTTTTCAAGGGACATAAGAATCCGGAACTCACGAAGGTAGCGCTTTCACAAGGAAAAAATGTGTGTTTTCTTGTATGATTTATTCCATTATTTAACATATGTACGAGTAAACGTATTAAAAATTTGCATGATGCATTTAACTATAGGCCCACATAATATGTTTTAGTTTGTCTTTATAGGCGCGAAACCCCGGACCAAGACCGGCGACACCCAGCTTAGGAAACCCTGAGTTAGAAGGTAGACCAGAGAAATTTGATACTGTGACCAGGTAGGTGAAACAATATATTAAGTGCCTATATTTCCATATTATTCTTGATAGCAAAGAGGTACCTATATTTTGTCAAGCGTACAGTGAGCAATTTTCCTTGTTAAGCTCAAATTGGTTAAAGTAGGGCTAATTTTACTACGAATCTACCTCAGGTTTTTTTTTCCAGAACCCTGTGTAAAATCGGACACATTCCTTAATAAGTTACAACAATCTCACTGATCATAAGTGTTCATGATAGTTTCCTTAGAAAGTGTATTAAAACACCAATGTTGACTCGTGATTATGTTAGTGAAAGTAGAAACCTAATACAAAATACATACCATTTCATGTATATACCACATTAAAAAAAATGTGTTGCTTGATTTCAACAACAATAAAAAAAAGCTTTAATTTGTATTATTTATTTTATTTATACAATAGTTTGCCCTTCAAAAACCGAAGCGGGGGCTTTACCTCAGAACAAAAACTATTATTGAGTGATACTATTTTTTTGTCTCAATACCCGTTTGGGTTACACGCACAAAATTTCCATATTATTCTTGATAGCAAAGAGGTACCTATATTTTGTCAAGCGTACAGTGAGCAATTTTCCTTGTTAAGCTCAAATTTGTTAAAGTAGGGCTAATTTTACTACGGATCTACCTCAGTTTTTTTTTTAGATTTCCAGAACCCTGTGTAAAATCGGACACATTCCTTAATAAGTTATAACAATCTCACTGATCATAAGTGTTCATGATAGTTTCCTTAGAAAGTGTATAAAAAAAACACCAATGTTGACTCGTGATTATAATGTTAGTGAAGGTAGAAACCTAATAATATGTTACAAAATACGTACCATTTCATGTATATACCACATTTAAAAAAAATGTGTTGCTTGATTTCAACAACAATAAAAAAAGCTTTTATTTGTATTATTTATTTTATTTACACAATAGTTTGCCCTTCAAAAACCGAAGCGGGGGTTAACCTCAGAACAAAAACTATTATTGAGTGATAGTATTTTTTGTCTCAATACCCGTTTGGGTTACACGCACAAAATAAGGTGGAATTTTAGAGAAAATTTACCCGAATTTTTGTGTGTGGGGTGTGGGGAACAATTTAGGAATCAGTACACCCGACTGGGATTCAAACCCCAATCTCCCCAACACCAGTGTGTGGGGAACAATTTAGGAATCAGTACATCCGACTGGGATTCAAACCCCGATCTCCCCACACCACCAGAATTCCAATCTAGCACGACGCGTCACGCGTTAGTCCTTGCGACCACCGAAGCAGGTAACTGTTTTATTATAATTTGGTGCGGTAAAATTATACCAAATTAAAAAGTTAGTAAAATAAATGGGAGCATCTAGAATACAAACCTTTTACATTAGCATATCGCAGAGCGACTGACAAAATATTAAAATAAGAAGAAAAAACACTTGGGGTCTAACAGCTTGCGTTTTACATTTTAAAATATTATTTACCAACATTTCTCATCAGTAAACGGTCAGAAGCAGAGTTATTTTTAATCTGTGACTTGATGAAAAATAATAAAATTGTTTAGTAAACGATAAAAATAAAAACAGTTAAGAAAGGTTGATGAAATAATCTACGATTTCATAAACAACCATAAAAAGGCTACCCGGATAATATAAATGTATATAACGTTTTTATTCCTATTTTTATAGGTCATATTGTTTCACCCATTAGGCCTATATTTAAAATGATTCATTTCGTAAGAATCTATTTATGCCACGAGATTTTTCAACAATAGTGTCCTTATAAAATGAAATTCCCGAAAGCTTATGGATTAAAGTTATCTTTCCCTCGAAAAAGTATTTTGAGAGTAATCCTTACACTATTTAATCTATATATACATAAATAACATCATAATTGTTAGTTATAAAATCTGTTTCAAAAATGTTAGCGATTTTGGCTCTATTATTTCGGTTCTCGGTTTAAAATTCCACTTTATTGGTAAACGTCAGATTGTTTTGCTATCAAATGTTTTAATCTTTCTATAAATTGGGTGGTTATAAAATTTGTAATCTGGTCATCCAGACATAAAAGGTATACATTTATATTTGTTACAGTCTGATTTAAATAGGCAGGAACTTTTACAATACCTAGTTATAAAAGTTACTAAATACTTTTTCATATATTTATACGTCAAGTAATGTAATCTATACCCGCTCCAGTGGCTGCATGGTCTAAAGCACGACTATCGTTTTAAATTAGATCGTCAATAACGGGGATATAGAGGTTCGAATCTCGGTCGAATGTACTGAGGGTGGTTTTTCCAAAATGGTTCGCCCCTCGCCTTCCACGCAAATGCGGGTACACTTCCTATAGATATAACCTTACTCATCACTAAAATCATTAGCGTAATTATTACATAAACGTATAACCCGAGCGAGTAATAAGACGCGGTGTTTAAAAAAATGTCAACAGCAACTGTAACTGATGACATATGTTATCAATCCCTAAAATATAACACTAGTATAATACTAAAATAATATAATTGCTAATTGGAAAAAAAAAATTAAATATTCCTTTCTACAAGAATTTCATAAAGTTATTTAGTGACACTAAAAATATATTTGTTTTGTTAAAACGCAATTGATGCCCTTGTTAACGATTTGCTTAAAATTATTTTTCACACATTTTAGGTAATGATTTAATTACATGCATATAACTAAATAAAATACTAATGAAAATAAAATATTGTAAAATAATATTTATTAATCGTCTACTGATTTTAGTATGAAAAATTAGAACGTGATCGTTCTTAACAATTTGAAAAATTGGAATAGATTTTTTTAAATCGCGTCTTACTTTCAAGAACAAATTTTCCCCCAACAATGTGAGTGAGAAAGTTCCCGTTTCTAGTCTTCACAGTGTTTGTTACCAGTATTGAACCACATAAAAATAAGTGTTGCTAACAAAATGAGATTCAACAATATTTATGCTAACTAGGCTCTCCATATTAATTCTAATGTATGTGTATGTATTTACTCATATTGTTTTAGATTAAAATATTAGTTTAAATTAATTGAAAAATGACGCCTGGACAAGGGGAATCTAATTTAACCTAGGCTTGACTATTTATTTAATCCATCATGATATGTGTGTTTGTTAAGTTGTCATTACAATATTATTGGGAGTATAAAACCCTCCCGAGTCGAAGGTGGCTAAGTTATCTGATAGCTCGTGATCTTAATTGATCACTCATATGTAGCTGATGATTTCCGCTAATCCTTCACAGACTCTGCCTTAAAATATGAGTGAGGAATGAGCCTATGGGCGGGACCACCACTGGAATAGCTCAGCAGTTAGAGCATTGGCGTACTAAGCCAAAAGGTCCCGAGTCCAACTCGCATGTCCATGGGTCATTTTTCAATTTAGAATATGTTTAGTTGTGGTTGTAACCGTGATTAACAACTATAATAGCGTGGCTATTTAATAATATTTATGCTCCCCCTCATCTCATTAACCAGGTGTGTAGAGAATGTAGGCCTACAGTATAAAGTAGATGAGATATCCTTCCATGAGGCATGATTCACGACGGGTGTAACGCTCCCCTCGAACTAAACGAATTTGCCTGACCGGCTCTGCGCTGGTGCGTGCGGACGGCTCGGCTCGTCCCGGGAAACTAGTGTCCACACCAATGAATGGATTGTGACATTACATTTTGCCCAAAGTTAGACTAATTTTTTACATCCTTACAATTTTTTATTTATGAAAAGTAAAAGAAAATAAGACCTGCAATAGTCCTCGCCCAATCTAATCTTTTTTTTCTAGCTATTTCTTTACAAACGATAAATGTACAGATGTATACGCTAGTTTTGGTTGGAAAACAAACTTTATAAAATTAAAACATATTACTTTGTGGCCAATATTGATTATATTTTACTTTATTATGTGTTGTATTATAGATATTGATAATATATATCATAAATGACAACTGCAGACCACGTGACTTCATGTATGAATATATTGAGATCATTTTAGTAGCATTAGTAAATACCAGATACAGCTATTCTACAACAGGATAAAAAAACACTTCTGAAGTTGAAACGTAGATTCCAGCGTAAAGAGTAAACTGTTTTCCTCTCTGTACTACAGCAGTGAAAAGTGTGAGCTGTGTTTTTGTCTGTCCAGTGACAACAGTGAAAATGATGACTTGTATTCGCAAGCAAAATTACATTTTCTAATACATTATACAATTTACAAATTACAGAAATAAAGATGCTGCGGTCAGAGTTCCTAGCGGCAGATCCAGAGGTCCCTGGTTTAGTCCCTGACGCTTCCAAATATTTGGTGAAGCAGTGGGTCCAGAATGAGGTCAACTTGGCCTAGTTAGGACAATGAAGGAGCTATTTGAATGAAAAGGTAGCGGCTTCTGTCTAGAAAAATGAGATTAACGGCCGGCTAGTTAGTTTAGCTGACCTCATAACACGCGCCATACGCAAAAGTTGGCACTATCTTAGCTAATAGACGGCGGCCGCCCGGTCTGTATTGTTATATGCGCGTTGACGTCATGGAAATATAAAAAAGTACCGGTAAATATTTTGCGACAGTGTGCATCATTTATTAATATGGAATGAAAAAGTATAGCACTTCAAAAAATATGACCCCCACACAAAAACAACAAACAAGTGAGCAAATTCCAAAGAAGCGTATGTTATTCAGAAGAACAAATTAAATGATCGAAAAAGAGTGAAGACTGTAACGGTAAAAGTTAAATGGGTTGTTCTACCTATTTAGCTACAACATACATTTATAATGTTTATTTTTAACGACAACGGAGACAAATGGTGAACCATTTCTGAACAAATCATAGCCACACAAACAGGATGAACGCCGAGTTGGTTGATACACACACATGAAAAATATCATTTCTCCCCATTCGCCGGGAGAAAAAAAAAGAATCAAATAAATAAATCAAACCACACAACAAAGGAGTACTTGCGCACATTATTAATTTAATTTACCGCTGCACAAAGGGCATTGTCGACCATCTGTTACAGATGTAAGAGGAAAGTAGGGGGTTAATGGGGGATTTGGAGAGGACGCCATTAGCATACATATTGTCCGCAAGTCATCCTTCATGTGTCTGCACGCAACGCAAAGAGACGCCGTCGGCCACCTCAACCTTTGCGACAACGCCGAGCTAAGAGAAAACAAGAGATACTTCTCCAAAGGGAGTTTTGCTATACCGCACAAGTCTAGACATTTCCCAAGGTGCCGCAAAGAGATTAAAGGGTAGGGTGAAACCTAACACCCCCTAACTCATAAATTGCACGTGAGGCTTCGGTCCGACGCTCAGACCCCACAAGGAAGTCTTACGGCATGGGGCCCTCTTCTTTTCATACGATGCGTCTTCGGGCGACATCGCTATTGGTGCGTGTCTTAAGGGTGGATGAAAGGGAGTGTGAGCTAAGACCAGTATTTATGTAGTTTTTTAGCAAATATTTCTGGGCCAAAATAAGTAAAACAGTGCTTTGCTAGATAGGCTTAATTTAATATTCTACACATAGTAATTTCAACACTCTAGAATATATGTTATGAGCAATGAACATATTGCCGTTTGATTATACACTTTTTGAATAAAAAAGTTATTAATATTATTATTTGAAATAATAAAGCACACTTTCTAAACGGACTGATTGTATTAGCACACAATTTATAGAACTTAAATCTAGAGCAGACACAACACCCAGCTCCTTGCTGTTAATTTATCACCGTGAAAGGGGGGAAAAAACATTTCACCGATGTAACAGTTTTCAGCCAGTCCAGGAATCGAACGCCGGGACCTTTGGCTAAGTAGGCATACATGCTATCAACTGAGCTAAGGTGTCAGTTAAAAAAATATATCAAATTCTATGTAATCCCTTGGCAAATATTCAAGAACTGTTGATTTTTACTTTGTGTAGAAAATCAAACTAAACGTATACACTGAAGCGCTATTTTATTTTTGTAAGAAACCTTTTACTATAAAAAAAACTGCAAAAATTACTGACCTTTAGACTCGCATTCCCTTCCATCCCAACACGTCTAGTCTGGTATGACCGTGTCTGTGAGGTCTGGGTTTGAATCCAGGTTGCGTGTACTGAAGCTATTTTTCAACTTAACGGTTTTCCATTCTCCTTACAAGTGGATACGGGTATAGTTAATCTAAATTCTACCATCCACAGCCCTTATTGTATATATGCAAATAGCCCGGACGGGAAATACGGCGTGGTACAAAAAAAACGCAAAGCTGTTGATGATAGTGGCATTCAACACCATGTTTATTAACTATTTATTTTAAGGGGTGAGAATTGAAAGAATAACGTAGAGAAATTGCACCAGAATTAGTGTGAATATGGGAAGAGAAAACCAGATATATAATTCACCCCTTCCGCTAACACCCTAATGCATCCAGCCGAGATTCCAACCTATAACTCCCTTTCAACAACAACCCATCATATTGTCTAATCTGACGGCGTAACAGTGCGACTACAGATGCGGGTGTGCGGGACATGTGATTTATGTCAACTGATCTAGAATGAAATAACGCTGAGCTTGCCTTATGAACACTTGAATGTTATGTTTCATGATTATCTTAAGCCGGGTCCACATTAAAACAGGGCACCGAATAAAACATATTCGCGAACATTTCCAAAGAACGCGTTTGTTGTTCTGTTAGCTGTGGCTAGAGTGTCTGTCTAGACTTGAACATGACATGTTTTCAATCTGGTAGTTCTTTCAATAGCAACCCATCATATTGCTAATCTGACGGCGTAGACAGTGCGACTACAGATGCGGGTGTGCGGGACATGTGATTTATGTCAAATGATCTAGAATGAAATAACGCGGAGCTTGCCTTATGAACACTTGAATGTTATGTTTCATGATTAGCTTAAGCCGGGTCCAGATTAAAACAAAGCACCGAATAAAACATATTCGCGAACATTTCCAAAGAACGCGTTTGTTGTTCTGTTAGCTGTGGCTGGAGTGGAGTGTCTATCTAGACTTGAACATGACATGTTTTCAATCTAGTACCTCATAAATGTATTTTTTCCTCCCTGTATCTCAGTTGTGCTTAAATATCAGTGGTGCGATGAGTACGCATGTCCAAGTAGCAGCGCTTGCATATACTATTTATCCATTACTACAAAAAAAAAAGTAAGGCCAAAGCTTCACCGATGTTGGATGACAAGATTCTACCAGAGTATGAATGTGTATAGTGGATATAACTTATTGGAAAATTTGAAATTCCAGTCAATCATTGAAATGCTAATGCACTCATTTGATCTGATATGATTTTCGGACCAATCAATTTTTCTACAATCCGCTAAAATAAAGAAGATAATTATTTTTCAACACCCACACACACAAAAACAGAGAAATACACTCGCTAAAAGATATATGTACTTAAATATTTAGCATCGCGTCTTACTAACCTACCCATTCGGGTTATAAGTTTAAGTAACAATTACGCTAATGGGTTAGGAATTGGGAGGGTTGAATATAGAGGAAGTGAACCCACATTTGTGTGGAGATAGAGTGGAAAACCATTTAAGAAAAACCACCCCCAGTTAACTCAAGTGAGATTCGAACCTCGATCTCCCCGTCCTCGGCATTCTAGTTCAACACGAAACTAGCGCGTTAGCTAACAACGCCATCAAGGCGGGTATGTACTTAAAAAACAAACAAAATACAGGTGTGGGACGGCTGCTGTCCCACCAATGACTGGATATTTGGGGAAAAGTTTACCGAGACGTCAAAACTATTACTGGCCCGAACACGAGCATCCATTGATGTGACGGTCAAAGCCCGACTACTGGTGGTTCGGGGCCAAACAAAACAATGAACAAATTTTGCTACCGAGAAATGTTCAGAAAACCGTCCAAAGCGTCCGCGAACAGTATTCTTTTCTAGTCTAGACCCGGTTTTACGTGACCATTTTACTAAGGATAAAGATTATTTGACTTTTCTAGGTTGACAAGGATAAAATTTAAGTTTTTAAAGAAGAATATTTATAGTATTTTTATTTACCCACAGTGATTTTTCCCTCCCTATAGATAGCTTGGGTATCTATGAAAACTGGCACAAATTTGTTTAAGTACAATGTTTATAATTATGTATAAAATTATACACCACCACGCCATCCTTAATTAGGTGTACATTATAAAAAAAAAATCTTTAAAATTCCTCGTGCGACTCCCGAGACTAGACTTTAGCCCATGCGTGAACATTCCATCTTCTAAGCGGTACGGGGGTGGGGAGATTGAAAGATATTATTGACTAGGGTGATTACGTCAGCTTTCCTATTTTCCCCTAGAAAAAGGAGTGGTAGAACACCATTAAAATACCTAACATTCAGCTACTAACTTCATACAATATTGTTTTGTGAAATCTCTACCATCGTCTACAAACCGCAATAATAAAATCGTCCCTTCCCTATATTTTTAGTTGACCCTTAGAGCCCTTTTACAGCAAAGTGTTGACGAATAACAAGTAATCTTTATGGCAAGTCGGCTACCAAAAACTATTACAAGTTTAGCGTCATCCCTACCACTGAATGTGATGATTTTTTTTGCGGGGGCGGGGGAAGGGGTGCTGAAGTAAAGGGCGGAAAGCGGCAACCCTTATTTATTATGAAAGCGCCATTTTTACCAGAAAAAAAAGCTATCTCCATGAAGTTCTTTTTTATTTATAGGCAATATTTTAAGGGGAGTGCTAAGCACTGCTTGTTCAAATGTTTGCTTACACGAAATGGATATTGGGAACAGAGGGGTTTATAAAAGAGAGAAAGTGAAGGGTGCAGATTAATGCCTAGCTAAGAACAATAGAAACAACTGTTAGTACTTAAGCACATGCTATCTGTTACTAGTTAAAAACGCACCCTCTTACCACCAAGAGAAAAAACAAATAAAGCACAGCAAAACAAGATAAAAAAAATATTAAAAATATATTAATAATATAAGCTAAGCTTTAAAAGGCGGCCTCAGATCTAGTAAATCAGGTATTCGAAGGCGCCAAAACTAACGAAAGAAATCGTGTAAAAATGGGGAAGACATGTGAAAACAACGAACAATATACTCTATCAAGCTCAAATAAAGCTCAAGGTTGCCACTATTTTCTTACTAACAAGTTTCCTGTGTTTGTCAGGTTTTCCAGAAGGAATTCCCATTTTTCCAGGCAGCTAGGATTGAAGAAAGACGTTATGAAATTTCATCAAACCGAATAGTGTGAAGTCATGTATAACGACGTTTAAAACAGGAGAATTTAAGATTGATCCGGAATACATCCTTAGTCGCTTCATAACCCTTATTTAAGGGGTGATAAGAAAAGTTTGAATCAGCACCGATTATTCTTCACTTCCCTTTTTCGTCCATCCAAAGACCGACTTTTTAAAGCTTTCAGTTAAATGTCCCAAATTAACAAATATTCCAGTAATTTTACTAGATTTTGTAAACTTCCCATTGTTTTCTCGTTTTTTTCAGACACAAAAAACTTCCTGTGTGTTCCCGGTGTGTGGCAACCCTGAAAGCTGCTGCTGCAGGCAGGGTTGATGTAGAGTAAGGTTGTAATATGACTGGGTTCAAATTAAGGTTGGGTACACTGCGAGGAGAGGGATTATGATTTCCCTATAGTATTTTTTTCATTCTCTCGACAAAGATATTTTAACCGCGCGTGGCGTATTAACACCACAAATCCTTGGTTTGGATCCTGACCAGCTCAATATACGCCTTAATAGTTCTTGTGTTAGTTGTTAGTTCGGGCTAGATTAAACTGTCTTGTATCGGAGCTCTGTTAAGGTGGACGTCTAGGTCAGTGAGAAAGTATCAAACGCTGTCAGGCCACGCGGCTTAAAATACAACGATGTGCCTCTTTCTGGAACTATTTTCTATACTGTCTAAACTTACTCCCTTTCACCCTTCACCTACAAACATTCTTTGTCATGTCAATAAGAAAGAGGCGAAAGAAAACGAGGAAACTTCTTATCTCAAAGTGAAGAGGAAAGTTCGCTGCCGGTTCTCAAATATCTTAAAATTTTCTGTTGGGATCCTATCTAAATATTACTCTATTTGTTAGAAGAATGCTAAATCTAGAGCCCTTTACCATCAAGCGTTGTTTCATAGCTCTTAAAATATGATTAAAAAGTCGTTGAAAATGAGCTAATGTCACATTTTCATATTTTTTTTCTATTTATAAAACTCAAACCATTGGGTTTTAAGGAAATACAGCCCTGTTGAAATCCTTCGACTGTATTTTGGCGTGAGCCATATGTTGAGATAACGCATATTTAAATTAATTATCACGCTAGATCTAAACGTCTGTACGACAATTTATCGCTTACCGAGGAGGCCCCCTTAATATATGAATTACTATTGCCTTTATGATAAAAACCTAGATGTTGTGATAATTTCACCTCCACTACTCGGGAATGATCGAAGAACNTCTGTGCCAAGCGAAAGTGTGAAAGGGTTTTACTGATCCACCCCACCCACCCCCCCTAACCCCTTTTGCTCTACCCTGTACCCTCGTACACGCACCCCTTTGGCTCAGTTTTGTTCCCCTTTTTTAAATAATAGATCCATCTGTTTTATAACTTTTCTCCAGGCAAAATGTTGCTGCAATTTCTTAAAATCAATTCTATTCCTTCGATAATCATGAAAGTTGTTGATAACCAGAACTCGCGCTAGAGCAAGTCACAAAGGGGTGGGGTAGAAGGGGAGAACCAGCCAAGTGCCAAACCCCCTCTTCTGACCGAGACAAACAGCAGGTCATTGCATTTGTTCAGGGAACACACAATAAATAATAAATAAACCACCTTTGGTGGCGTGGAAACTAATACTCTATTCCTTATCCTCCTCCTTTCCCCTACACGTCTGAGAAGCAATTAAAGTGAGCGTTAACATTAATGACCGGTGGATAATTTAGTGGCGACACGCGAGGCACGCACATTAATCTACGCGCCCATCCTCAGAACCCACGGGTAGTATTTCAACACGTGGACTCCACCCAGCCACCCACTGGGATACAGTCTGCTTCAGGGTGCAAGGTCACGACAAAAACACTTCTAAGATACAAAGCAATAAATTTTTACATCCAATTATACAATCACTTAGTAAGGCGCTTCATAAAGGAAAAAATGTACACAGTTCCATAATTAGAATATACAGTAAAGTGCAAATTTGTACACGTCTATGAAAGTCAGATTAAAAATTTGCGAGTTTGGGTAGGTTAGGGGGGAAAAGGAATCAATTTACAGCTAAGATTTCTGAAGGCACTTGTTTGACAGTGATAAAAGTTACTAAAACAGTGTTCATACTCGTAAAGTCATGTAATAAGCAGATATCACTTTTGATTAAATAATACAGTTTAAATTAGGGGTGAGTGGGTAGGAATTTTTCACATCTAGTTTATTTCTAATAGAGTTTGAATGAAAACATCGAGTTCGAGTAATATAAAGCAATATTTGTACTAGAAATATTTCAAGGTAAAAATCTTTGTAATAGATCCATTTATAAATAATAAGTAGATTTTTTTAGAATTACACCCGAAAAAATTATAATCACACAAATACCAATTTTTAAATTTATTTAATATAACTCTGCACATTTTTTTAAAATCTAACAAAAGGAAATAATGAGGGTATAATTGCTTTTAAATAATATCTCAAGACTAGTAAAATTAGTTAAAATCAGAATTTTCGTAAAAATAAATAAATCTAAGATTCTTAGTTTTGTTCAAATCTTCCGAGACGAGTTTGAGTAACCATAAACTATTAAAACTAGAAATTTTTTAGTACTTGCACACCTTTAGTTAAAATACTATGAATGTTAACATCAAAAAACTGATATGATAATAAACAATTGATAAGCGAATAGACTGATTTAATCAGTTATTTTGTAGCCCTATGCATTTTTAAAACGTCATCCGAGACGGTTTTAATGCATGTTGATATAAATGTCACTATTAACAAATATTTGAATTAAAATTGATATGAGAAATAGATACCAGTCAAGGGCTAAACGTAATTTTTAATTAAGTTAATTAATTTTTGTCATTTTATTAGAGATCTTTAATAGGAGTCAGTCCCTTCACATTTACCAGAATGAAGTTAGAGTTTGAATATCAACCAAGGAAAATACCCTGATACCCTTCCCAATCGACGCTTAAATGGTTTTTTTTAACTTTCCCTCCATGCAAATGCAAGTATACTTACTTTAAACTCTACCTTACTCATCCCTACCATACCAATATTAGTGTATGTATTCGGGTACCTCATACGGGTAGTATGATGCAGTGGACATAAGAACATCATCATGAAAATCATTAAAACCAAAAGAGGAATTCAATAGAATTTTACAAATGCAACCAAAAAACTAAGTTAGTAATCTTGAGCGCAAATATGCCAAATAAATCGTTATTTTTGGGATATAATATTTTTAGTTTAAATTTGAGAATATAAATGAAAATAAAACAACGTTATGGTTTAAAAAAATGCATTTAATTAATAAATTAGACAAATCGATTAAATTTCTCGAGTTAAACACTAATTTTATTAGGATCGATTTCAATAAATAAATGGTCCGGAACTCCACACGGACTTTATCGCTCTATTGTTTAAAAATGGAGATATTTATTCAAAACTCGTAATATATGTGAAACGAAATGATAGATACTAGCAAACCCCAAGCATAAATTGCACTATACTTGTGTACAACTTTTTTTTAGTCCCGGTTTTCAAATTTTTAAATTATATGTTTAAAATAATTAATGTCCTCATTAGTATGTTTGAACCGATAAAAAAAAGATCAATACAGGGTCCACAAGGGTGGACACTACGTATTAAAATTTTAACTTACAGTTAAAAATTTTTGTCGACATTTTATTAGGTGTTGCAAATCTTCATGCCATCGCATTATTATTGAATTCCTCATTTTTAAATGTCGACCAATAAAAAATGTAAATATTGACTATTGAGTCTATAATGAAGATAGATCATTGTTGTACAAACATTTCTCCTAAGAGGTTTAAGGAAAAACAACATAAACTTTTAGAGACTTACTTATATTTACTTACTCTATGGCATTGGAGAATTATTGCGTTAAAACTTAAGTAGTATCGCTTTACAACTAAAGCTCACAAAATTGTATTAATATATTTGCCAATATCACAGAAACTGTTGGTTTTATAAAAATATATTTCATATAAAAGTTTTTTATTTTTAACAGTACTACAATTTTGCAATGAAAACTTATTTAGTATCTCAAATAGTTGCGGAGATACGGAAGTTTCTGCTTCTGTAAAGTACCCTAAAAGTAATTTTCATGGGAAAAGGAAAATAGCCAGTTTATTTATAATCTTAATCAACGCCTAGATACGAATTTTAATCAAAATCGTTATAGCCGATTTTGAGAAAATCGATTTTTCTCTTATCGCCCTTTATTAAACTAATCTTAATTTTAAGTTCAAACAGACAGACGGAATTGCAAAATCCACTTTTTAGGGTTCCGAACATTTAAGTTTTTTTTACGGTCGCATTGCTTTACCTTTTGTGTTCGAAAAGTTAGTAAATATATTTACGTATAGCTTGAAAGTTATTGGTTTTATAAAAATATGCTTCAAATAAAATAGTTGTACTATACATAGACCTACATATTTGTAATGATAAGTAATTTCATATATCAAATAGTTTCTGAGATGATTTTAAAAGAGATAATTTACGCAACAAACCGGAGCCCTCAAAGTCATTTTGCCGAAATATTGAGAGAAGCCATTTTGTTTAGAATATTTAGATATGTTTAGAAATTAAATTGAATCAAAATCAACTTTTTCTCTTTTTGCCCTTCAGTAAACTACCCTTAATTTTAGGGTTAGATATCCAATTACAAAAAACCCTCGGGGCAACCTTATGAAAATCCTAGATACCAAGTTTTAGCTTGATCGGTAAAATAGTTTAGGCTCTAGTTGGAGGTACAGACAGACGGAAATTCAAAAACAATTTTTTTGGATTGGGGAAGTGGGGAGGTGGGGTAATGAAATGTCTACATTTATCAACATCTTGAGTTCAATTTTTTTTTGACGATCACAATACTTTCTCTATCTGTAAGATAGCGAGAAAGTAAAAAAGTTAGAGATTGTTAATATCCAGTAATATGAAAGGACCGCATAGTTGTAACTTTATCTGGCATTAAAAGGGAATTACAACCCTTGCATAATCCACTCCCCTCTCACTCATTTGAGCTGACCACAGCACACTTGGCAACAGCGTCCATGATGTCCAAACAAATAAATACACATTAAACCTAACACAACATATGGCCAAGGGTATTTAGCTCGCGTTTTCACACGATTACATCGGGACGAGATGGAAAATTAGCGTTTGGAAACATAGCTAAAAAAACAACACGACAAAACAGGGGACTGAAACAAGGACCAAATTTATTAGATTAGTTCGGGTTCGGAGAGAGTAAGGCACACTTGAACATTTTAGAAAATACATGGCAACCACCATCAATATTTTATTATAAAAAAACAAAACAATTTAAATGAGAAGTTTTCTATTGAATTGCAAACGCCAACAAGAATACAAACACGAATTTATATAGACTTTGGCGTTTCAAGTAAAAATCAAATCGCGTAAAAAAACCTGGTCTAGGAACTTTTCTTCATAAATGCGTTGTGACGTCATTGTTAGATTTAAGCACTTCTTCACGTTCTTGAATTACTTTGAATAATTCAGGTCTCACTACTCATGTGGGCTAAATAAATTTAAATACACTAATTGAGTAGGGATGATAAGGTAAAGTTGGGAGGAAGTGTTCCCACATTTGAGTGTAACCCCACGCAATGCCCTTTAGTGATTTATTACAACAAAATTGCACATTTACTTTTTCTATGACAAACTAGTTTCATGAAAATCATAGTAATAGTATTGCATTTCATTGGAGCCTAAAGAGTGTTTGTGGTAGCATAAAAATATTAACTTAAAAGCCAATCTCACCCACGATTACGCTTAAACCATAAAACTGATCCAAGTGGGCGCTCGAGTATAGCGTAAGAACCTTCTAGAGGAGGGGGTTCGAGCTTTGCTGACAAGGGGGTGGGGGGTCAGAACAATTCTTACGTAAGACAGATAAAGACGGGCAAAAATGATGGAGAGCGCATCGCAAGCCGCTTGGACTTCGGGCAGCTATGAGTGGCTAAGCGAGGAAGAAATGGAGAATCCTATAAAAGTAAGCAAAATTTCGAGTGACCTAAACCCCCAAATAGAAACATAATAATTCAAAGTATTGAGAGGTGGATTCAAGGACCTTGATCAACGGATTAAACGGAGTTTAGTTTTTTTTTATAAATATAATAATCACTAAATTGTATGAAAAAAGAATGGTTATTCCTGTGAACAAATGAAAAAAAGTCGACAAATCTTATGTAAGCAAGAAAGGAGGGGTGGGGGGGAATCAAGCATTTGCTTATTTTTGCTTAGAAATGGGAGGAAGGGGTTAAAAGTGCCAAAAATGTGCTTACGAAATACTTGAACCCTAAGTGCAGTTTTCCGCAGTCTTTACCTGACAATGGCAAACATTGAGACCAGTTTGTTTTCTTTCACATATATATATATATAATAATTTTTATTTTTTATAAATATGTTTAAATGGTTTCGCTGATTTTAATTTTACGGTTTCTATAGCGGGAAAATGAAAACCTCAACCAAGTGTAACATTAATTAAAGACTTACCTACCTAAATTTTGTTATTATTATTATTATTATTATTATTAGCACCACGTCTTACTACCTGTTCGGTTTTATACGCGTTTGCACTAATGTGTGATGTTAGAGTGATTGCGAGATGAAATGGAGGACCTACAGTTTATCGTATAATCCGAACCACGGTGGAGGCCTGGAATTCCACACATTCACAAGTTGTGATTAATACACGTCTTGTCAGAGGTGAAGGAAGGGTTTGGTAATCAGATAAATCTGTGCCGGGACCGAGGATTGAACATCGGACCCCAAGCACAGAAGTCCGACACCTTACCCCTAGACCACCAGGTCACCTTTATGTGTTATTAGACTGGATATTAAACATATGCGCTCTTTCCCTATCAGATTAAAGCTTATATGGGAGTTACAGGTTGATTGTAAAGTAAAAGTCGACATCTGTGGTCTTGGAGGTGTGTTCGTTTCAGGATCCAATGTTCGTGGGTTCAAACCCAGCCGGGGTTGACGGATGTTTCTTGAGCGATACAAATCCATAGCACAACTTCTTTCGAATGGAAAGTAAAGCTGTCAGTCCCATATCGATTATGGCATGAAAAAGACCCTTGCAAGGTGTGTGAAAATACCTTTCCAGACAAGATGTGTGGGCCCTTTCGCTTTAGCTCAGCCATTCTCGTGTGATGAGATATTCAGTCGGTTCAAAGAGTGCATGTTAAATACATAAAATAAAGTAACAGCATTACCGTTAACTTACGCGATCGCATGTTCTGCTTTTCTTCGAAAGCGAAGAGTCACGGATACCTTGATTGAAGGTGTTGTCAGCATTTACTAGCACTTTATATTTATCTAGTATTAAAAATTGAGAGCTAGGCCGAGGGAGAGAAGATATAATTTCCTCCATAGGAACTGCACTTCACTCAGTGAGATTGTCGCAGAGTATTATTGGTCAAGTGCGCATCTAGCGTTGTCTACTAGATACTAGCTAGTATTGATCTCCAACCGACCTCCATCGTCCAGTGCCTTACCGCGTCACGGGGCCCAAATCACAGCTGCCGGGCTCTATTGGATAAGGCGAACGAATAAAGTCAAGAATCTTTAGTAAGCTCATATGATTACCGAGCTAAGTGTTTCAAGTTCAAATTTTGTCATGGCCGAAAGATTAATAATTGGCAAAACTGAGGATTTATCTTCAACATTGATGATATTACGGTCAGAAGTCAAGATGTTTTGTGTGTTCTGGAGTTGGCTTGTAAATAATGTGTTGATTCATAAAGAATCCATAAAAAAGCGATCGTAGTTAAATTAGTCTGACACCTTAGCTAGGTCAGTTAGCTTTTTTTTGTGGTACAGCGTCTTTCTACCAGTTCAGGTTGTACGCCTATATACTAAATACACAAATGTGTTAGGGATAAGAAAGGTTTAATTTAGGGGAAGTGCACCCGCATTTGTATGGAGGCCGGGTGGGAAAACTTTTAGGAAAACCACCCTCGGTACATCCGACCAAGATCGAACCCAGATCTCCCAATCTTCGGCTGTCTAGTCTTTTGCAAGAGAAACGCCTTAGATCATCTGGCCACCGAAGCGGGGTTGCCAAGAATTTGTCCATTGGTCGGTTGTCTTATCACATGGTCCTACTCGTTATCTATCACTTTTCTGTCTACCAATTTATCCTCTTGTGTCAACTTTTTTGTTTTTTCTTAAGCTGTTTATTTGCACCCTTTTAAATGTAGAGAAAAAGTGATTATCAAATTATAGTACGACAGATTTTCAATATAATTTAATATATTAATAAAGTCAATTAAACTTTAGGTTTCTGCTAATTTGTGTCAAAAATAAATTGTTGCTATTAAAACTGCAAAAATACTACCCATAACGCGCAATCCCAAAAATTTCACCTTGAATAGATACCCCTCCCGATTTTACTTGTGATTTTATGTAATAAAAAAAATAAACCATTGACACCAATTCACCGATGCCAAAGGCTCCATTCCAAGTCTCGTGTCTGATTGGCATTACATTTTTTTGTGCTAAGTTTTATTTGGTAAACCTAAGGTGGGATGGAATGTAGCTCGAGCAAAGGTCAGTTTTATTAGTAGTTTTAAAACGAAAAAGGTTTTTGACACAAATAAATAAAATATTGCCCTAGTAGATTAATTTAGCTTAATTTAAAACCCATGTCTATCTTAACAGTTTTTGAATATTCTCCATTACCACCGCGGGGTTTTACACTTTTTCTTTTTCTCCAAACAAGTTTTTCATCAAATTTTACTAAGCCCATGAAAAATATTTATTAACTGTTGGTATCATTATGTATATCAAACTAAGGGCCGGTCTTATGACTACCGGATATATATTTATATCGGAAGTTTAAAGTTTATCGGCCACTTTAATATTTTACGCATATTATCAACTGAATTTATCTGCCGGATAGCTAGCTATAGGATAAATAAATTTTTATGAAGACAATTCAAGGTTGGTACTGTTTTTACTTGTGCGTGCATGCGTATAATAAACCCTGCTGCTACCACTACAACCTGGCCAGTGGCTACAACGCTCAACATTTGTTAAATAATGGCGGCTAAACGAGTGCAAGGAAATGGATGGCGTCCCGTGGGCGCAGAAGCTAAGTTGTTTTGCAAGTGTTAATTTCTGTGTCTGCCAAAATGTGGTCAATAGTTGGATACAACGTTTACATATTTTCATTTCTTGTACTCACATTTTAATAATCTGTTCTTGTATAACTATAACTCTACAAATAGCTTGTCAGTTTTTATAAAAGTGTGAATTAAATGTTATATATATATATATAAATATGATGGATAAATATATTTATATATATATATAAATATGATGGATAAATATATTTTATCTGACAGATAAATGCTATCTGGGAGTCCTAAGACCCACTTTTAACTTATCGACCAGATATAAATATTTATCCAGGAGTCATAAGACCGGCGCTAAATGTATCTACTGGAGCAATATGTTCTTTATTTTGGACAGAAAAAAAACCTGACGTCAGCTTGCAATCGAGCAATACCAATCCAGCGGCCGCTGTCTGTTGAAGAAAATAGTGCCAATTTCTGTGGATAGAGGCAGTCATTTAGTCAGCACTACAAGCTCCCCTCCCCCCAACCATTAATTTCAGATTTTTTAAAAGTATCCGCTTGCTACTTTTTAGTCAAGTAGCTAATCATTTGTTCTTAATAGGGCAAAGTTGATCCCGTTTCAGACCCACTGCTTCACAATCTGCAAAAATACTGACCTCAACTCTCATTTCCTTCCATCCCACATTAAAAAAACCCACATGGGTGGCAAGTCAGATAACGCACTAGTTTCGTGTTGATATAGACTACCGAGGACGGGGAGATCGAGGTTAGAATCTTACTCGGGTGAACTGGGGGTGGTTTTTCCTAAATGGAAATACGGATTCACTTCCTATATATTCAACCTTCCCAAATCCTAGGTCATTGGTGTAATTAGTACTTAAGCGTATATCCGAATGGGTAGTACGACGCAGTGCTAAGTATTATTATCACAATAAGAAATCCCACGTCTTTTATTTTCGCCGAGTAGAATCAGCAGTGCGCGACTTAATAAGAAAAGCGCCGTCTTTTTGACCAAAATAGTAACACACGACTGGTAAAGTAGTCAACGGGTCTTCTCTAAGAGGCATGCGGGTGTGTCTTACCATATCGCAGGTCCTTGTCGTTGGGGATGTTGCCGTTGGGCTCGAGGCGGTCCAGGAACTCGTCGGAGTATCCGTTGTAGGGTAGCTTAGCGCCTCTGCTGGAGGGATCATCGCTTTCCTCTTTAGAGATCGCTGAAACACACAACCGAGAAATGTTGGATGAGGTCTTTATTTGAGACGTTTACTGATAGCGTGATAAACAAAAATTAGTCAAAATCAATGTCTGTTTCTTGGCCTCCTTTGTGCCTTCTTTGATTACTAAGCCTAGCCTACTAGCTCCTCATCTTTTAAAAGTTGATAACCTCTTTTCCTGGTTTAAGATACTAACTTGATAAACATTAACAAACCAATTTCATTACATTTTTTTCTGGTAAAATAGCCTGAGGAATAAAATTTATAAGATACAAAGATGTAAGCCAAGTTTGATAGAAATAGGGTGACCTGGCGGTCTAGGGGTAAGGTGTCAGACTTCTGTGCTGGCAGCCGGGGTTCAATCCTCGGTCCCGGCATAGATTTATCTGATTACCAAACCCTTCCTTCACCTCTGACAAGACATCTTGTGAATGTGGGGAATGCCTGGCCTCCACCGTGATTCGGATTCCACGTTAAACTGTAGGTCCTTCATTTTATCTCACAATCACCCTACCATTACACATTAGCGTAAGTGCGTATAACCCGAACGGGTAGTAAGACGCGGTGCTAATAATAATAATTGATAGAAAGACGAACAAAAAATGCTTTGGACAACTTTGTACGACATTTTTCTATGTTTAAAAATATTTAATTCCAGCTGGAACAAGAAATATACTTTTTTTAGCCGAGCTTCCCGAATTAAAACATGCAAACTTTGATAACGTACATTTTTATATAATTTAATACCAAAATTCTATTAAGATCGTTTAGTTTTGTGAGCACCCTTAGGTTCGAAAAGTGGGCCAGGAAAAGGTTAAGATATTAAAGGTCTGCCACTATTTTTTGTTGTACAAAATTACCTATATTTTCATATTATTAAGGAAGGACTTCACATATTTCCATATACTTTAATAGATAATTTATTTGGTGTTTAGTTTAACCTTTATGGGTAAATATAATCGCTATGCAACATGTTACCGGATGGGCATGAAGAAAGGAGTCTAGGGGTGGGTGGGATAAGCTATGTGCTCAAATCATCATGTTTAGTTAGCTCTTCAGTACAATTTTTCTTCCAAAAAAAGCTCTACTATTTAATTCTTGCCGTTATACTTTCAAATTCCCAAATATTCCTGCATATTTTTTGGGGTAAAAATCCCTGTGTTTTTCCTTTTTTTTATTTAAATACATCAGAATTTTCCTTTATTGCCCAGCGGGTGTTAACCCTGTACTAACAGGAGGTGGTTTGGTAGGGTGGATGTTTAATAAAAGTTCCATTTGGTCGAAATATACCAATCAATTAAAACACTATAAAGAGCACTTAACGCTTAAAGGTGAAAAGCATTAAAAGAAACACAAATACACAAAATATTCGAAACCTTAGTACCATTAAAGAAAAAGGTTTTTTTTTAATTCTGAAACTTGAAAATAGACATTTGGAACGCATAAATGATTAAGTTAATTCTTTTATATAATTTATTTCGTTATTTTATTCATGTTATTCATTTGATACGGGTTATTTAGTTTACCTTGACCCCTCGGAGAGATTTTGATAAATGTAGACGTTTAATGACCCTTTGAAACTGAAGATTGTTTCCGTGATGTCGTCTGTATATCTCTCGGCCTATAGCCTAAAACATTATAGACTACCAATCGAGCTGATACGGGTATCTAGGGTTTTCATAGGGTTCCTCAAAGGGGTTTTTGGAATTTAATATCCAATTCTAAAATTAATGGTAGTTTACTGAAGTACAAAAAGATAGAAAATCAATTTTCTCTAAATCCGCGCTAACGGTTTTGATTAAATTTTATATCCAGATATTGCATTACATTAAAAACTAAATGACAGTTCTAGTTTTCCCATGAGAATAACTTTCAGGGTATTTTACATAAGAAGAAATTACCAATTTTTATCATATTCCTGCAACTATTTGGAATAAAAAACAAGTTAAGGCTGTTTTTTCAATGTTATTTTTATTTGAAATATATTTTTATAAAACCAATGGTTTTTGAGTTAGCGATAATTTATATAAATATTTTTTATGGTCTCGTTGACTAATGAAATTGATTGTTAAGCTCTTTGGTGGCTAGAGATGTTCCTCTTTTCTCGATGTTTCTGTAAAAGTGTATATTATGCTCTTTTGGTGGAGTGTTTCTGCAACAATGTATATGATTTCATTTCACAAATCTAACTCGTTTTTGGAGACTGTCTCTATATTAAGAAAAAGAGGAAAAAGTTTGCTCGGTGCACCATACCATTTATTTTTATTTTATAATTGAAAGTGAAACGGGTTCGCTGCTCTTCCTAATAATAACAAGCTAGCGACGTCTATGAATATACTACTAATCCTTTACCGCGTTTTCTTTTCATAAGATTTTGATTTTTGTATTTGCTCTTAATTAGGCGAACAAGTCGGAACTGTTATTTTGACATCGAATCCGTTTCCGCCTAAAGCCCTGGTTGGGACTCACTTCACCAATTAGTAAGAGGAATACGTTGTCAACACATAAATTACAGCTCTAATTGGAATGACGCAACGCTTAGGTAAAATTAATTGGTTGTTCGGGGTGGTTAGTTTTTCAAAATAATATTTAGTAAGTGGATGGTCATGAGATAAACTACAAGTCGACGGACGAGTGATTTAAATATTTAATTAGTTATTACTAATACCTAGCAGCACAACAAACTTCATGCGCAAACATTAAAATTGACCTAAAATGCAATGACTTCTCGCATATTCAAAGGAAACACTTCCATGGTCTTTAACGTTTAAAACAGGGCCTCACAACTTTTATAAGCAACGACCCATTTTTGATGTCCTTCACCCCTCATTCTTCACGTTTTAATGCACATAATAGAACAAATTAAGCCATCATCTATCGTTTAAGTGGTAAATCATATATATTTAGAAAGAAGATTACAGTGTACGTACTAAACTTTTATTAATAATATTAGTTTCATATAAATTTGTTATAATTTTTTTTACATCATTACCGTACACCTACCCTGCATAAAAAGTTGGAAAGCAGGACAGGGAGTTTATGCTACCCAAATTGGGAATCACTTCTTTGGAATGATATATATATATATAATAAAATAAAGTATGTGAATAGTTTTAGGAACAGCCTGTAAATGTCGTGTCGCGAATGGTACACTTGCCATTTAGACCCAGCATTGTAATTTCCAACAGGAAGAGCCACTACAAGATGTCTTTGCACCTGACCTTTATAAAAAATAACAACCCCCTCTTTCTCACGTCATCTACGACAGTTTTCACTACCCATTTCTCGCTTTCTACTATCTAGCCACGTGAGCAGTAAATCCATCCCCCTTCTCCGCCAACATAGTCGCGGGAAGTTAATAAAGGCTGATCATCCACTGACAAGCTAAAAGCACGACTTTAATGATTTTGTGTGGTGGTCGCTGGGGAGGGGATGTGGGGTTCAGGTGAGGGGGAAATCCCCGAGTGGGTAAGTTTGTGGTCTTGAAGCAGAGGTAGGGGGAGGAGGAAGTCATTGCAAACAGTTTTACAGCGGCAAGCTTTTACGGCTGGAACCGAACGTGCTCCCGGACTTGGCGTGTGCGTGTGCGCATCGCAAAGACGTATGCTCTTGAAACATGTATATCATCCCAAAGATGTTGCGAGATAAAGAACAATACTTTGAAGACAATTCTGCCAATACTTGTTTTTATGGCAGAGCGTCTCTAGCCGTTCGGGTTATACAAAGATGCACTAATTAAGCTTAAGTTTTATAAAATGAGGAAGCTTGAATTTGGAGGAAGTGTACCCGAATTTGCGTGGAGTGTGTGTAAACACATCTAGAAAAAAAAACATCCTTGGCACACACGACTTTGTACCACGAAGCGCCCGTTGAAGGTTACTTTGTTTTAAAAGCGTTGTTTCTTACAGTTAGGGAATCTTTTCTGGGGTTTCACATTAAAATCAATGTTTTTGACAATTCAAGTTACACGCTCTACCATAAGAGAGACTCAACACAATTCATCTCAAACTTCAAAGTGGATAAGCCGGCATAATGATTTAGTTTTCTGTGATCGATCATAATGTAACCCGGTTTTAATTTATAATTCAAGTTTACAATTATACAAAAAAGGATTCAGGTAGCAGATGGTTAGGGAGGGAGGGGGAGGGGAGTTATATAACGCAATAAGTCAACGGTTCAAAGTTCAAATTCTGGTCAGGGCACACTTTAAATTTTCAGTCTATCGTAAGCTTTCAGAACGAACGGTGATGTCTCATACACGTAATGGTAGGTCTATAAACATGTTATCTTGTATTAAAAGGTATTTGATGCGATTCTACGGAAGTAAGCTTAAAACACAAATCTGTCAAAAGGTCTACGAAAAGAGATTAAAATACAATCATATTTATTACTGTCGAACTTCTTTAAATTAAATTTACCAATCTGTGATCGAAAGAAAATAATGGTTACTTTGGTTAAACAAAACAAATGGTCTTACATACGTGTGTACACACAAAAACACTTTATATTTTAAAAAAGATCCATGGCTCGAACTCGAAAGCGAGCTAAATCGAAAGCTGCCACCATCGTAAGCAATCATAGTGCCAACATTTGCGGATAAAGGGTGTCATTTAGTCAGTACAACGAATCCTCCTGGCGTTAATCTCGTTTTATAGACCAGATATGCTAGTTATTTATTTAAACAGCTCATTTGTCCACACGAGACTGAGTTTGACCCCATTCGAGACCCACTCCTGAACAACTTTTTTTTGGTAACGGCGGATATCGAACCTTGGACCTCTGTATATGTAGCCAGAAACTCTGACAATAGCACTAGACAATATAGTTTAATAAGTCAAAATTAGCATGAAATTACCATCTGAATAAAGTTCAATTTTCTTCTTCTAAAAGTCATACAAAAAACAAGCATTATAAGTAAAGTACTATAATCATTCGGTCTTTTCTCGTCCACTAATTTATCAGACTAAAACCATTTCCCTGTTACTCCCCCTCCTGTAAAGTAATCACGGGACACATATTGTAAACCCACTTGATCTACCAACACATTAATAGAGATGAAGTAGTATAGAGGAGAGGGGAGTGATATTTACTCATTTCATTGGCGCTCAATGTTGCGTAGTGCCATCCGCCAATGAGATACGACCCGGGGAGTTATAGTGTGTGCAAAGGGGGTCGTTGGCTGGTGTGTCAGCTAATGGTCCCCTCCGCGACAGCCAGACTTGATGACCGGCAGCCTCCAATACTCGTAAAAACGGTCTTCGCGAGCTTTTAAAAGAGGGTTGAGACACTGTTAAGGGTGGGCAGTGAATTAAAGGGGTAGGGTACAGGAAGGCCTCTACAACCTTAAGGTGGGAGTCTAGGGAACGCGAGAAAAAAAACCCGGTGTTTTTGCGGTTTTTATAGCTTAACTTTTTCGGACAAAATAAATAAAATATTGCTTCAGTACAGACATAAAGTTTGATTTTCTTCACATGTTGATATCAACAGTGGATGAATATCTGTCATGAGCATAGCATCATTAGATCACAAAACTTTTTAAATGATGACAAAAAGATGTCATTAAATTCCAGGACATTCTTGAAAAATGCTGAGGTCACCATGTGAAGAAAATTAAACCATATGTTTTTATTATTTAGCACCGCGTCTTACTACCCGTTCGGGATGCGCTTTAATTACGCTAATGGATTGGGAATTGGGAAGGCTGAATTAGAGGAAGTGAACCCGCATTTGCGCTGAGGGAGAGTGGAAAACCATTTAAGAAGAACCCCCCCTCCCAGTTCACCCGAACGAGATTCGAACCTCGATCAACCCGTCCTCGGCGGTCGAGCTCAACACGACTAGCGCGTTAGCCAACTACGCCACCGAGGCGGGTTAGACCATATGGATGTACTGAAGAAATATTTGATTTATTTTGACCAAAAACTGCTGATATAAAAATTGCAAAAAGTACCTTTTCTCGCATTCCCTTCCTCCCCACTTAAAAAGTATTTAGTCTTGCCGAGACCTAGCCCTAGCTACAGTAGCCCCATGGCTTTCTTGGTGTTGAATGGCAGCTCAAAGCTGACAGCTTTAAAAAGTTATCAGACCAAATTACGTATCCCTACGCCGAACCATATGATCTGCAAAAACATGTGTTTAGCAGCTGTCACTTTTGATAGTCAGAATTTAAGTATATACCTAAATGTTGACTGTCAGAAGTCAGCTGTGAGCTGTCAGTCAGCACCAAAAAAGCCATGGGGCTACTGTAGGTTAAATAATGTTAGGAAGACAGAACATTAATTCAAAAAAAGGTAAAAATTAACATTAAAATGAAGAGGTCCTCAGACAAAGAGATTTATTGGAGCGAAGCCAGGTAAACAGGAAACTCAATTTAATCTGGCGAAATAAACTTTTCTAGATATTCGAAATGACAAGTTGCTTTAGTTTATAATCCGGAGACCGGAAAACCATCATTATTCAAGAAACTTTACTCAGTTTCGGTTACAAATTTTCCAATATCGACCGATCGTTCAATGAAACAGGACACAGTCATTTATGGTCATAAGAACTAGTTTTAATGTTAGAGCTATCATGGTGTGAAGTCACAAGACGATATGAACAAAAGAAAACTAAAATATAGCTGAAATTTAGTTCAAATTAAATTATGCACTATGCATAATTACAAAATCGTGTTTAATTTATTTTATGAAATAAGACTCAAAGAACTGCCATTAAGGATATGTTTCAGGAGATTAGTTTAATGTTTCAATATATTTTGATTAAAAATGAATGCGAGAGGGATTTGAAATACTTCCTAAGGACAATGGTGTGATACAATTGATTACGTTTTTAGATAGCGTTGAAATTATATAGTAAAATCAAATTAATAAGATAAATGGTTCCTTATTTGTCTTCTGCGGTAGTCAGTTTACCTCTTGCAATTTTGTTTTGTATTAATAATAGAAAAATCACAATTAAAGCATTTTATTTTAAGTTTAGAAATTGATTCGATTGTTAAAATAATAATATATTTGAATCTTCTCCTGTATCTGCATTTATACATATATATAATATTTAACTATTTATGTAAATAATATATAATTCCAGAAAAAAAAACGGAGAGGTTATCTCAATCAAGGCAATATTTATTTTTGCATAAAATAAGATAATGAATAAAACGCATTTGACAGATGTATATGTGCTGTGCAAGTTCGGAGTCTGATCTCCCAATTAACGAATTAAATATGATTTTTAAATTACAGCTTCAGATACTGATGCCCTC
>CABFOW010003992.1:9817-33474 GCA_902141385.1 Timema californicum | reverse complement strand
AGTCAAATTTAGTACGCCTCAAGTGCGGCGCCACACTAAATACAAGACGACACCTACCTAAACTTGAATGGAATGGGCCAGTTTCCTATGCGAGAACGGCCCATTCCATTCTGGTTTAGGTAGGTGTCGTCTTGTACTTAGTGTAGCGCCGCACTTGAGGCGTACTAAATTTGACTATGAAACTGGCCCTATGTCACCTTCGAGGATAATCAAGAATTCTTAGAATAACTATACAGCCTATAATTTAACATACAATGGCCTGGTTGAATTCAAAATAAATTGTGACGATCTTGTCTGACCAGAACCAAAGCTTTTAAAAATAAGATACGAATATCTGTAAAATAGGCAGCTCGGCACACACTTGAAGCATTGATATAATAATTGCTTTAGTGAACATATTTGAAATTTCAATAATAGATACAAGGAACCCATTGAGATACAAGGAACCCATTGATTACAAAGTGTTAGAACAAATAAATTAAATAACGTTCTTAGATCTAGAATAAGGGACAACATTAACTCCCTATTTTAACCCTCAAAACAAAACAATTAAATTGTATTTCACATAAGCTCTGGGTAATAAAAAATATGTGAGATATCTACAGAAGTCAGGAATTTATCAGTGTGTATTAATTTGACTAAATTTCAAAATATTACTTTGTGACGGGTTTAAATATGGAATTAATTGGATCTCCGTTTAAAAATTACTCTTTTTAGGCAAAGCTGTAATTTATAAACCTTACACCTCCTTGCTTCACGTTCCGACTTAACGAGGTCAAAATATAAGGAACGACGGAAGAAAGTGATAGGGACTCAAGGGGGTGTGGGGGTGGAAGAAGGTAGGGTTTGTATTTTCACTTTTCACAGGAGCTAAGGAGAGGGAATCTGAAGTTAAGGGCCGCCAGAGAACGAAAGTAAATGAAATACGACTTCAGGTGCACTGGGCCAATGGACGCGCATTATCAGGACTAAAAGATAGCCCTTACCTTTTTGTCTCTCTTGGACACTAACAGTAGCAGCGGGAAAATTTCTAAGAACTAAAAATATCTAATACAAGCTTTAAAAAAATCTGCATAGAATAGTCACCAACAAATGTAAATGAAAACTAAGCCTACTAAAAATAGTAAAGATTAAGTTTAAAGTGGAATGGGGGAAGGCGATTTTAAGCCAGTGTTTTTGTGCAGTTTTATAGCAAACATATTTGGCCAACAAATAATGGCATTTTTAGATCTTCAAAATGTTATAACGGTAAAATGTTAATATCAAGAGATGTTACTCATGGATGTCAATAGCTCTACTTACTAAGAGATAATTTTAAGATAGAAAAAGTTACCCAATATGTTCAATAAATATTAACTTATATCCTATTCGTATTTTTTATTTAAATAATTTTTAGCATTAGATGCCTTTTTTTACAACTACAAGAAATTGGGGTTAGAATGAAATTATCCAGTGATACACTTCTAAGCTAGATAAATCGTGACATTTTTTTCAAAAATACAAAAGATTTTTGTGGTAGTAATCAAAATTGTAAAAGTCCTTGCACATTGGTTAATAATTTTAAAATTTCAAACCTCTGTGCGCAATTGATATCGCGCAATGCTCAATCATTATAGACAGACAAATAAACTCTTTATTCATCAACAAAGTATTATTTTTAAAAAAAATTACTTTTCTCCCTCCCACCCACTCCGTTTATTCAAGAAGTTGTGATATATTGAATTTTCCACTCAATTTGTTAAATATGTGCTTGTGTGTTTAAGGCTAATGAGCTAAGTAAAAGTATAAGCTATGTCAGCATGTTGGAAAATGGCGAAGGCACTAGCAGGGAAAGATAACGGTGTGGAAGCAGCAGAACACAGGGGTGAGAGGGGCTAGAGGCCCTAAGAGACAGACACGTGTAACTGTCTCGACACGTGCACTCTCCCAGCATCAATGGAATCGCCTTGTTTGATAGTCTTGTGTTTGGAGAACCCGCTACGAGCACATCTCTTCGGCCGGGGGAAAAAAAAGTTGGGCCTACACTTTGGAAACTACGTCAAACCTTTGATTACATACTACACCAGTGGTGTAGTCGGGAGTGCTGTATAGTGGGCGGGGGAATGGGGGCATTGGCCCTCCCATTTGTTTATTATGGTCTATATCATTCCCAGTTGTCACTTTTCGACGCACATTTTAATTGTTGTTTATTAATTATTATATTCCAGGCGTTTAGTGAAAGTAGAACTACTGGTTGTTAAAACTGCATTTCACCATTACCTCTTTCACCCCACTTAGGGGCTAAATTAAACCCAAAAGGGACTAACAATTTTTCAGTGTTTAGGTATAAATCTTTGGACAGTTAACTACCGAATGCTCACGAACTTGGCAGAAGTTATTTAGGCTACTGAAACATTATTTGTATTTGGGGTTAGTTCATCAATATTTAACTTAACAAATGTCGTTAGAGGGCCCTCACGTTATTTTAAATATAATTTAAGTTACGTTGGCAAGTTTTTTTCCTCGTATGTTGCACAGATCACACTTTTGATAGTCACTACTGAACATAAAAGTACTACTAGCAAATCATTGTTTGACCAATCATGTAATGCTACTGATCAAAAGTATTTCCTATACTTGTCTCTTTTTTTTAAGTCTCGAGGGAATAGTAGTTTCTTATAGAGTTAACATAATACGTGCTTGAGGCAATAAAAGTTTGTCGCTCCAGCCCGAAGCCCATATCAACTTTACCCGGAACAACTCAATAAAACGACAAAGTAGCTCGCTCGAGCGTATACATTTGTCATTGCGGGTTTCTCGGAAATAAATGGAGGGTGGGGGTCTGTGCTTATGTTTTCCCAGGGGTTCAGAAAAGGAACGGTCCACAATTTAAAGTGGAGAACGGATCGTTTTAAAGTCGTTTCTTGTTTTTTTTTTAATGTACCGGCTTTCTTTTTAAAGTTATGACGTATGATAAATGTGTGTACGTGTACTTCGCGTTATGTGAAGTTATTTTCAGTCTATTTCAACGCTTTGTTTTATATGGAAGCGTTGGATACTAGTTAAAAAATAATAATGCCTTCATATTTTTTAATGTATCACTAAAGCTAATAAGGGAATTTGTTAATTGATTAATAATAGATTTCTATAAAAGTTCGTTTTATAATTAACTAGCAGAACTACCCGGCGTATTCCTGGGTAACCACGCAATGGTAACGCTTTTATTTGCTTCAAATATACAGAAAACAACTCTTCATTTAATTTCTTCCAACCTAGTTTTTAAATTAATAAAAACAATCTTATTCAAATTTAAAATGCAGGCCTCAGTGTGCACATGTTCGTTCACAGGGGATACTAATTTTTAATTTTCAGACACCAGCGTGCGTTAGATATCGCGCAGTGGTCATGACAGGCAGCTACACACTCTCTTCATGTCATTCATATATAATAAGATATATATTAATATTATTATTTCATACAAGGAAAGTGGGAAATATTTAGGAGAAAAGCACCCAATCAAACCCGGCCGGGATTCAAATACAGATTTCTCAATCACCCAGGGGAAGGGGGGGAAGGCAGCGAGTTTCAATCACAAATCAGGCTAATAATTTATTGTAAGAATCTCATCTGAAATAATAGTACTGTATATCTCTTTACTAAAGTGGAATGTTCGCTGAAATGTTACAGACAAATAATAAAATAGAAGCTACATTTCAATTGTCATAGGAAAAACCTTATCTGACAGCCAGCTGTCACTTTTGATAGATACTAACAATATAAATAAAATAACACTAATAAAATACTAAAATGCTATCATCATGGCTCAAAATTTGGTAACCTATAAAATGACACTAAAAATTCTAAAAAATTACTTCAAATTTACAAAGATTGATGTTCAAATACCTGCTTGATAAGCAATAGCTACCCCCCTACCAACGTAGCACTTCCCTGATTAAAAATGGAGATTTTCTAACCATGCAAGTAGTGTGTTTGTAAAATTAATATGAAGCTTACATTATATTCTCACTCTGATCCTTGTGATTTAAGTTTAATATACTAGTATTCGTGCATTTACAAAACATCAATGGTTTAAAAATATATGTACTCTACATTTACGGTTAAAAATGACATAAGCCCAAAAAATATGACCTATAAATAATAATAAAAACATATCCTCAACAAGGGAATCATTAAAAGAGTGTGTGTCCCCATGCATTATGTCTATGATGTACCGAAAATATAAATGACTCTTTGTCAAAATCCGGGCCCCGGTTTGTTGACCGCAAAATATATATTCTATTTTCTAAGAAATAAATTTGGACTATAATGTTGCTTTACCGAACTACGGACCAAGGCCAGCGAAACGTTTTACTTATTTACTTCTCCTTGGTGTGGAAACAAAGCGCAAGTAATGGCGGCGAGAGAGGGGTTAATCCTTACTGATGATGTCATTTGTTCGATACAACTGGAAAGAGGTCCCGCTGTGGACCGCTGAGAGAGAGAAACCAGAGACTCGAGCAAGGAGAGAAGACACTAGGAGAAACAAGAAATAACGAGGAATAAAAGAAAGCGCTGGTAAAAAAAATCTCCTGCACAAAGAGCATTTGTTCTATTAGTTGAAAGTTTTATATAATGAAGAGGAAAATAAGGTACTGTTTGTAATAAAAAAAAAATATTTTTTAAACTTTTCCGACAGTTGAAAAAACAGGCGAGTAGAGAGTTGATACACTTTAAAATTTCTCTTACTTTTTCAAGGTTTTCTAACAAAAAGTATGATTTTTCCCAATATTTTAGTATGTCAAACTACAAATAAAAATCTTATTTTCACTATTTTGTAAAAAAAAAAATCATGATATAAAGATATTAAATATAAAAATGTCGTTGCTCTTCGTAAAATATCATGAATGGAATACTAAACTAAAAGTTTACACGGAGGTTTAAGCTCATAATAATAATTAAAACAATATTGTAAAACTTTATGAAAATTTCAGCGAAAACCTTTTTTTTAATGCCAGTCATCTGCCATATAATCAAAAGCGTAATTAATTAATGGCACTTTCGTATGGATTTGCCGTTAGATGAGACCAATTCATCTTAGATAAAATATTTATAAAAAGAGAATGAACATGTTAATAATGGAAAAATAGTATCGGTTATCACACAGCTTGCCGAAAGGAACCGATCTATTTGTAGTTTAATCTATAGAATCATGTTCGCTATTTGTCTTTAATAGCCTCCATATCTCCACGGAGAACTTTTTTTTTTGCCACCGCGTCCTGCTATGTGTTAAGAGTTATACGCTTATGTACTGATTACGCTAATGTGTTAGGGATGAGGAAGGTTGGTTGAATTTAGAGGAAGTGTACCCGCTTTTGCTTGAAGGCAGAGTGAAAAGCCCTTTAGGAAAATAAAAATACCTTCAGTACACCAGAATGAGATTCAAGCCCCCATCACCCCGTCATCAACAATCCAATCTATTGTGAACGTGACGCATTAGATCATTCTACCAGTGAAGCGGGTCACTAAAAGTTGTTCATGGTAGTTTCCAAATGAGATATTTACAAATGATTTGTTCAAATTTACGATAGACTAGAAATTGTTATTTATTGTTACGACAGAAAAAAAAAGAGTAACTTTGATAACTTGTATATAGAAAACTTTTTGTAAAAAACAAAAAAGAAATAAAAATACAGTAAAGCATTGTTCTGTTAACATAAAACAAGTCCAACACCTTAGCTCCGTCGGTGGTGTGTGTGTGTATAAGACTTAGGATCATAGGTTCGATTTCTGGTATGGCTGGAAAGTTTATCATTGGTGAAATGTGGGTTTCCCCTTTAACAGTGATGTATTAACCGCCGGGGCTGGAAGTTGTGTTTGTTCTAGATTTAACTTTATTTTATAAGCCGTGTGATGATACTATCAGTCGGTTCGGAAAGTTCACGTTAAGTACCTCAAATAAATAAATAAATGCAGCCTAGTTTTATGCCTAACACTAGATGTATTCATTTAGACCTATATTATCTAGAATACAGTTTTTAATAATTGATCAATAGTTCAATATTTATAAGTTTATTTGAGGCATTTAACGTGGCCTCTTGAACCGACTGATTGTATCAGCACACGACAATTTCTATGAGCGAGGGCGTAAGAGCCTACTAATTTTGCCGGTAAAGGTATTTTCACATATTTTCCAAGGTTCTTTTGGATGCCCCAATCTACATGGGATTGAAGTCTTGACGTTCCCTTATATGGAAGTTGTGCTAAGGTTTTTTTGATCGCTCAAGAAAAATCCATCAACCCGGGTTGGATTTGAACCCACAAACATCGAGTCCTAGGGCGAGCCCCAAGACCACCGAGGGTGACTATTTAAGTATTGCATATCTTTCTATAGTTTCAACGAGTTCATTTGTTTTTTTAGCATACTATATGCCTGTGTTTTGGTGACCTTGGCACATAATTTTGTTTTTTGGTCCTTTTAGTTTCCTATAAATGAATTAAAGTAAAAAAAAGTAAAACATTATTTAAACTCCTTGACCCCTCTACTTGTTAGTGAAAAATAATGAAACACTACCAACACAGTCCCTGCTAAGGGCTATAGAACGCCATTTCTTATCCACCTCACTTCCCCATCTTTTAATATAAGATTAGACTCCGGGCTAGAAACACATCTAAGGCACAAAAAGGCGTAAAATTCGCTCACTGTCTACTTTGTTTAGTTACCGTTTTTAGAAGCGCTTAACACAAGCAAGGCCATTATCACTTGGAACCACACTAAGAGTGAACTCCGAAGCCATAGTGTCTCGCTCCTGGGTTCTTATTACGTGAAAACTAAATTTCGACCCTACAGTTAGGCCTACTCGATTCTAAAGCTGGTTATTAACAGCCTGAAGCACACAGTTTGTAAGAATTTAACCATGGTCCCTGGCCACTTTAGAGTTCAATTTTTCATAGAAAGAACCTTATCTGACAGCTAGAAAAGTTACTAAATCTACTTTAATTTACCATGCAAAGTCATTTGATCTGCAGATGACATTTTTGAAAAAATTATAAATATCCATAAAATAACAATTATATAGTAAAATGTTATCAAACTTTATAGCAGCAAACAAAAATGTATTTACTACAAGTGCCTACTTATCAAAATCCTACAACAGATTAGGCCGGGTACCAGTCGCCCTAACGTAGCCGCCAAGAGTCTTGTAAGGGTTATTAAATAAAGTGCCTGTTGTAATGCAGAGCACTCTTGCAGCAGGTGGTCACACTATATTTAGATTCTGGTAGGAAGTAACTTCTATCAAATACAAACAAAGTCAACATTGGTTATATTTGACTTTAAATATGTATTATTTCCCAAGTATTGACTTTTGTTTTAACACTGCCTTTTACTGGCCGTTCGGGTTATACGCATTTATGTGGAGGGAGAGTGGAAAACAATTTTTAAAAAAACACCCTTAGTACACCCAACCGAGATTCGAACTTCTATCTCCCCATCATCGACAGTCTAGTCACCTGCGAGAGTAGCGCGTTAGTCCATGTGGCCACCCAAGCGGGTAGTTTTGATTAAAGTAAAATGACAGTTGCAGATCTCAAAACGTGACGTATACATTAAAATGTTTGATAGCTCTAATAACTGTCGAAAAAATTCACATCTGAATTGAACTGTATTTCGTTACATCAGTAAGCTTGAAGGTTCACACCGTAGTAAAATTCCGCACCGACTAGGACAAGATCCCGGGTATCTCAATTGGTAAAGCAATCGGTCCGTTAATAAGGACGAGGAGGGTCCGAATATCTATTTGGCTTTCATTTTTCTGGATTTTTTTTAAAAAAACAAATCAGTTCAAGTAACGTAGACAAACAATGTTTTAGAGAATTTAAAGCTATCTTATATAAAGTTATCTATCGTATTTATTTTAATTTTATTTAAATGCATATTTAATCTGTCGAAGTTAAGGCGTTACGCCTTGTCCTACATTTAACATGGAAATTTAAAAATAGTTTAAATTTAAAATAAGAAGAATGTATATAACAAACAATTAACTGTGGAAAGACCATCCAAACACATTAATCAGATGTAGCTCTATAACTTCTAGAGGAAAAGACTCTCGAAGCTAAGTTCTTTATAAATATATTATGTTAGACTATGTTCTATTACACATTTAGCTGATGAAAAAGACTAATATAAGCACGACGGGCGAACGGGAGAAGGAAGGAAAGGTTGAGAGATGTAACTTGTGGTACGAAGTACCCTGTACGATAGAGCTCTCGTAAAGCACTTTACTAGTTCTACCCCGGTGGCCCACTGGGAACATATTTTACGACCGCCGAAAGTGGGGATACCGCATAGAAGCTACACCTTTACAGGGCTGCGCAGAGGAACAAACTTGCCATACATACAGATCCACTTTAAGCTCAGTGGAATTTACTTGAAAGTTTCGTGGATATTAATTAATTTCATTTTATTTTTGTATTTATCGCCAAAAATTTTTTCTAAACAAATGGTCCACGGTTGATACACCCTTTTTTAGGTTCTAAAATTTCCTGAAATTTCCAAGTTTGCCAAACAGCAAAATATGCATTTTCCCAGTATTTTATGTGCGAATCAATATGCACAAAAATCACACACTTAGGTGTATGCATGATTTAAGCTGCCACGACTGTAATGAGTTCTATTGCCATAGATGAAGAGATCTGGATTCAAATCCCAGCCGGGCATAATAATTTATGTGGTTTCTCCTAAATGATTTCCATCAATCACGCTATGCTAATACGGGTAGATTTCTCATGTCTACAACATTAGTTTAATTAGTTTATATGCGTATGGTTAAAACGTCTAGTGAAACGTGGTAAAATAATTATATTAATAGTAAATTATCAAATTTAAACTAAATTCTTGACACAAGATCATTATTGCAATGATTGCATGAATAAGTCAAGCTAAAACTAGAAGTATGCAACGGAGTTAGAATATTTTGATTCGTATTTAGAAAATTATTGCAAAAATATCTGAGAATTTTAGTAAATTTAAAACTTCTCTAATTTTTCCTACTCATACTAAATTCCCTGACTTGTCCGGCTACGTAACAATTTTGTGGTTGCATAAAATATGTCTATAATAGCTAGAACATGGTGTCTGACACGTTACAAAAGTTAAATAATTAATTTTTATATGAATAGCTTTAGTGGCGGTAAGACTGAGCCACGGCCAAAAGCCTAACATAGCTTACCTCCAAGCAGCACCCAACTATTGGACCAAGAAAATAGTAACTTTGTATATATAGAGAGAAAGAAATGAGACAGAAAATTTGCTATTTCTTTTTAAGTCTAATTATTTAAATAAGTTCCAATAAAGCGATTCCAATTATCTTCTCGCGAATAGACTACAGCGCTTAATGGTTGAATGTAACCACTAACGGCGAGTCAGCTGTAAACTAAATATTTTAATACGTTATTTCAATATTATAAAAAAAACTTTTAAGAATATCTCTCTTTCCATTAAGATTCAATGAATGAGAATTTTACCGAACAAATTTTCATCTCTTACTGTCATTTATCATGGAGTTTATTTTCAATTTTATTTTTAATATACTATCATTTTTTTAAAATCAAAGATGATTGCATTTGCTAACAAATTTTATTGCGCCTCACCCAACCTACTATTTGATGATTTTATGTACATAAGTAATGGGCTCTACGTACCCCTTTTCCCCACCCTATACCCCCTCTCAACCTGCTTAGTAGGTCAAAAGCCACCACTGTGGAAAATTTACATGTCTATGCATAACATTTCAACTATAAGTTATTGCAGCTCCACCAACCCCAAACCTACCTGTAGTCAGTCTCTCTAATCACTCGGCCACTGGGAGTGTTCGTGTTGGGATAGTGTGTATGTGTGTGTGTGTGTGTGTGTGTAGCACCTGACATGTGTGGAGGGTGGTCTGTGTAGGGGGTGACGATCGCGTGGGCTATGGGTAGCGAGAGGTAGCGCACGGTTCTTGACCCCTTATTGATCTCTTTTTCCGCGCATCCAGGAGCCCAGCATCCCATCCGCCAGGCAACACACTCCCACCCACGCGCTCCCCCCCTACAACTTTCTCCAACATGGGATAGCACTGCCCCAAACACTTTTATTACCACCAGACATGCCACTAGGGGAGTGAGTAGGATAATATCGACCACATTTCTAGTTAAAGTTAGAAAATAAATTATTATTTTATAATTATTAGCAACGCATCTTACTATACGCTCGGGTTGTACGCACTTACACTAATTGGTGTTGTGAGATGAAATGGAGGGCCTACAGTTTAACGTGGGATCCAAACCACAGTGGAGGCCTGGCATTCCACACATTCACAAGTTGTGATTAATATACGTCTTGTCAGAGGTGAAGGAAGGGTTTGGCAATCAGATAAATCTGTGCCGGGACCAAGGATTGAGCCCCAATCCCCAGCACAGAAGCCTTACACCTTACCCCTAGACCACCAGGTCACCTAGAAAATATATAAATTAAATAAAGAGTCTGAGGGAAATTGAAAGATGTATCACAGAAATTATTTTTAAAATAATATTGATACCTCTTTAGATCTAAGCTGTGACTTGACCCTTCCAGCCTACCCCACCCCCATTCTATCTACATGTTTTTATATAATATAATAATACAGGTATCTTACTTGCGATATATTATACATTCTATTATTAAAACATTATAGTATCATAAAATAAACTATCTCATTTAAGTAGACTATGTAAACCATGATATTTTTTTATAGCAAGCTACTTTCGACAACCAACATTGGTTTAAAGTCATTAAAATTTAGCATTATAGAAATAATAGATCTTATGATTTACTAACTATAAAGTAAATCTAAAAAGTTATCAAAATCTTTCTAATGGATTACTAACATAAGTTTATCTTTACATCACTAATTAAACGGGCTAGTTATGCAAATAAATAGGTTTTTTTACCCATCTGTCATTGTGGCAACATGAGTTTTCAGTTTCCAAATAAATGGCTCCCTATTAAAATAAGACCGCAGCAGTGGTGGACTAATCATGTACATAGAAGGACATGTTATTAGGGCCGCAGCGAGAATAAAATTTCCGGGGAGGAAAGGGGGCATAAAACCCTAACCACAGTAGGCTCGAGTGTATAGCTATTAAATGTCTCTAAAAGCTATTTGAAGCGGTTTTTTTTTGTTTATAGTACATAATTCAAATAAATTTCTAATAGTAGTTTGGCAAAATTTGCTTTTTATAAATGAGTTGATTCCGGTTTTTAAATGTGTATGGAGTCTACTAACTTTCACTTAAATCAAAGTTATAGGTTTTTTTGTCCAAATTGTAGGTATTAATTATGATAGGTTGAATTCTATTTTATTTTTTCAGTGATCAAGAACGCTAAGGCATGCCTCAACACAATGATTTACCAGCTCATTTAGCCAGTTCGAATCCCAGTCAAGTCTAAATTACCTAGTTATAACGTGTCGTGAAATTGTGTGTGGTACGAGGAGTCCTGGAATTGCCAAGTGCAATTTCAGGTGTTAATAACCCTTAGCTTGTGTTAGAGAGTCTCATAAAATAATGCAGGTGCACTTAACGTACACTCCTTTTAACCTGACGGACTACACTACGAACCAATATTATAAAGGGACGTTCAAGTATTACCTAACACCTTAGGGGAGAGTTGGTTCAAGCTTTGATTATTTTTGCTGACAAGGGGAGAAGGGGTCAGAGCAATGTTTACACAAGACAGAGAAAGATGGGCAAAATTGAGGGAAGGCGGCGCATTGCAACCCGCTTGGACTAAGGGCAGCAATGAAGGTGTTGAGTGTCTAAACGAGGAAGAACCGGAGAAGCCTATAGGTAAGTCAAAGCTTGAGTGACCTAGCCACCCCCCTCCCTCCAAATGGAGACATGATGATTGAAAATATTGAGACGTGGATTCAAGGACATTGGTCATCGGATTAAATAGAGTTTAGGTGTTTTATTAATATAATATTCATGTATTCACTAATAACACTTTTTTTATAACTTCAATTAAAAGTAAGATAAAATTTTAAACCTTTATAATGCTCAGACTTGTTTTAATTTTACCTGTTCAATAAATTTAGAATTCATTGTATACCAGTGTTAATGTCAATTATTAGGTGGTATTAATTTACATATCCATGTTAATAGTTAGCGGAAATTTGTTAATTGCATGAATTTTTAATTTTTTTATCCTTGCTTCCTACTACCTGTTTAGGTTATGGGCAAAATTTGATTAAAAAAAGAATGGTTATTATTGTAAACAAGTTTAAAAAATGTTGGCAAATCTTACGTAAGCAAGAGGGGAGGGGGTCAGGCATTTGCTTATTTTGCGTACATGGAGGGGAGGGGTTAAAAATGACCAAAAATGTGCTTACGTAACACTCGAACAGCCCCTTATAATCCAAGGTAAGCTTATTACCTTACAGGGTAAACGAATGGTTTACCTGAACATGAAATAATGTTTTTTAGCACCGCGTCTTACGTTTATATGCTTTTGTACTAATTATGATAATAATTTTAGGGATTAGGAAGGTTATATTTAAGAAGTGTACCCACATTTGTGTGGAAGGAGAGTGTAAAACTAACCTCAGTACACCCGACTAAGATTCGAACCTCAATCTCCCCGTCATCAGCAGTCTAATTTACGTCGAGAATAGCGCGTTAGACCTTGCAGCCACCGTAGTGGGTTATTGAATAGTTGCTACAATACTAGTTTATAGAGTTTTTCTTTGACATTTATTTTGATAAGGTTTCAACAGTAAATTATACAGTATTCATTAAAATTAATAAAACTATCAAGGGGAGTATATTATAACTCCTACCTCTAGCTTAGGCCTTGCTTACGATGTATTGAAGTTTTTTTTTTGTTTTGTTTTTTTAAAATAGCAATTTTAGTATATGTTTAAATGTATGTGATGTTATACCTTTATAATATCAGAATATTTAGATCCACTTCATATAATCTGGTTTTAACTAAATTTGTTTGCGGTCTTGAATAAGCTAATGGAATGTTAGTTGAAGTATAATTTTAAAAGAGCCAGTTGTACTCTAATGATAAAGGATGACTAATTACAATGAAGAAGCATGTCTTAATGCAGTGAGCCAGGATCGAGCAGCGGTCTCTTAAGTTAAAGTCAGATATGCTAGCAGCATCAAGTATGGCTGAAAACAAGATTCCAATATTTCCATCGGTCGACACACTAACGGTGACAAGTCTATCTAGTTTGGTTTGCCAGTGGTAGAGAGGTCAAGATTCAAATCCCAGTAATATTTAGACATCGTAAGTGTTCATTCTATCGCTAAAAAAGGATTAAGAAACTCTTTAGGAAAAACCACTCTCAGAACACCCGACTTGGATTCGAACCTCGATCTCCCCGTCAACAGTAATCCAGTCTAACATGAGAGTTACGCTTTAGACCACACGACCGCCGAAGCGGATCGGAACTTTATTATTTAGCTGGGAAATGTTTAAAGTCAATATGTTACCAATATTTATTCTCGCCACGACAAAAACTTTCCCCAGTTGAATTTATAGGTCTGTCAAAATAAAGGGGGGGGGGGGGGTTATAAAAAAAGGGGATCAAGAGAGACAGATAAGGCAAAGGAGGAAGGGGTGTATACAACTGTAAAACAAAATAAAGTTAATACGTCCCAGTAATAAGAGGTGACTTCTGACAGAGAACAGGTCCCTAATAAAAGTTTTGGTGTGGGTGTTTTGAGAAAAAAGGGGAGGGGGGAGCGAAGCGAGGGTAGCTCAGGTGGGTGAGGTAGGGTTGGGTTGCGTCCAGTATTGTCGATAAACTTGAATAATATAGCACTCTGAGAAGGGTTCTCGTTTTCACCCAAGAACTGCGCCTCAAAGCGGGCTAAGTTACACATTACCACCAAAAATGATTTGTTGATAACATTTTATTAGTCACTTTGAGCACAAAGTACCACTTAATCAAAGTTATAAGTACAAATTAGTATGTAAGCATTATTTCAAGTCTTATACATATATATTTTTTTAAAGAGGAATTTAAACTGAAGAAGTGGCTTGTTTTAAAGATGTTAGCTACTCGCTTTACAAACTTGAGCACATTAATTTTAATTGAGCGAGCTTTAGCTCTTGATGTTTATTGACTAGGCTTTATGTTTAACAATTGTTTCAAGTTACCTTTCTCATCCTTATTTCTGAGATTATATAGATGATCGACCGTTTCATTAAAAACATTATATTAAAAACAGCTACTCGTATTTTGAAAAAGGGTTGGGGTTGATCAAACGATGTTATGACGCGTGAGCCGAACGTTCCTGTTTGTTTAATACAGGCGTTATAAAACGGCTTAATCTACGAGACGGGAATGTGGAAGGAAGTTAGAAAAATGTACCAAACTGGAGTTAGAAAAACCAACCTTTTTATATGAAAAGCCCAAACTAGATGGGTTATATTGTTTTTAGGAGGGTTTTTATTGGAATATTTTCCAACTTTTACTGTTAATAAAACAAACAATCAATTTTGTGAAGTAGACCTAAATTATATTCAATGAAAATAAGTACCTACTTGGCAACATTGCGAGACTAAAAGGGGAAGAAAATAAAATTCTGAAAAGGGACGAGAAAAGGTGTAGTTAAAGGAAAGAAGTGAAGGAATAAAAAAAGTGATCAAGTTGTTTGGTAGCAAAATAATTGATTAAAATAAATTAAATATAGATTTCTGGGATTTGTATTTGTCTGAAAACAGTGAAACCTGAGGGGATGTTTATTATTGCTTCGTTCCCAATTAGCAAAAGCGTACGATTTGATCTTTTCTATTCTCATATAAAAATGTTAAATTTTAGATTTTTTAACAGTAATCATAATTTGAATTATTAGTTATGAGTACAAAATTTATAGAACAATTATTAACCAGCTTTGTTACAAAGTTGAATATGCAATAAATGGTAAGGAGCTCCCTCCGCACGGACTTTCTCACTCCAGTGTTTAAAAAATTGAGATATTTACTCAAAACTCGTGATATATGTGAAAATAAATAATATACACTAACAAACACGAGCAAAAGTTGCGTTATACTTACGTTAAATATTCTTTGACTCACTGATTTTCTTTTTAAAGAATTGTTCTCGCAAATATGAAAAAAAATCTATAATGGGTGCACAGGGGTCAATGATTCGTATTAAAATATTTACTTCCGGTTACAAATGTTAATATTTTATTAGGGGTTCACATCTTATGGTTATAGCATTTTTACTAAATTCCTAATTAATGAATTTAAACCAATAAATAAGGTAAATATTGACTATTGAGTCTAAAATGATAGAGCCAGATTATTGTTGTACAAACATTTCTCCTAAGAGGTTTAAGGAAAAATAAAATAAACCTTTTTAGAGACTTACTTATATTTAATTACTGTATGGCACTGGAGAATTATTGCTTTTATACTTGAGCAGTATCTCTTTACAAACAAAGCTCACAAAATTGTATTAATATTTGTAAATATCTCATAAACTGTTGGTTTTATAAAAATATATTTCATGTAGTAGTTTTTTTATTTTTAATAGTACTAGTATTTTTCAATGAAAAGTTATTTAGTATATCAAATAGTTGCAGAGATACGGAAATTTCACCTTCTGTAAAGTACCCTAAAATTAATTTTCCCGGGAAAATGAAAATAGTTTATTTATACTCTTAATCAACTCCTAGATACGAATTTTAATCAAAATCGTTAGAGTCGATTTTGAGAAAATCTGTTATTTTCTCTTTTAGCCGTATTAAACTACTCTTAATTTTAAGTTTAAACAGACACACTGATAGATGGCATTGCAAAGACAACTTTTTAGGGTTCGGGAGATCATGAGACAGACATCCATAACATTTCAGGTTAGATTTTTTTTTACGGTCACAATATTTTACCTTGAGTGTTCGAAAAGTAAAAAAATAATTTATATATATTCGTATAGCTTGCAAATTATTGGTTTTATAAAAATATGCTTCGAATCAAATGTTTGTATTATAAATAGATCTACATATTTGTAATGATAAGTCGTTTCATATCTCAAATAGTTTATGAGATATTATAAAAATATATAATTTACGCATCAGACCGGAGCCATTAAAGTCATTTTACCGAAATATTGAAAGTAGCAATATTGTTTGGAATATGTATAAATATTTTGAAATAAAATTTAATCAAAATCGTTAGAGCCGATTTTGAGAAAATCGACTTTTTTTCTTATTGCCCTTGAGTAATCTACCCTTAGTTTTAGGGTTGGATATCCAATTCCAAAAAATCCACGGGGCAACCCTATGAAAACCCCAAAAACAAAGTTTTAGCCAAATCGGTAAAATAGTTTAGGCTGTAGTTGTATGTACAGACAGACAGGAATTCAAAAACAACTTTTTCAAATTCGGAGCGTTATGAAACGTCGAGATTCATCAAAATCTAGACTTTTGATTTTTTTTTTTTTACGATAACATTACTTTCTCTACCTGTAAGATAGCGAGCGATAAAGTAATAATTGTGTGCAGGCGAGGAGGAGGAGGTGTCGAGGGAAGGAAGATTTGAAATGGAGGGGGTAAAATGCAAAAACACTGCAGCCTTAATCAAATTGAATATTTAAATGGGTATTTAGAAACTAAAGCATAGCTACAGTTTTTAAATAAAAAAATTCTCCCTTTTCAACGACTCAAGTGATGACAGTTTCAAAGTTAAATAATTGTATAGCTCTGTGGCAAGCGAGGCAGAATGCGTCCTTTTAACCCTTCTCTCATGCAGTGCACTATTTTTCAAGTTGTTAATTGCGTTCCGCCGGTCCCTCACTCAAGTTTGTGTGTTTATTCAGGCGTGTAAACCAAACAGGCTAAAAGTTGCTTGCTTGTTTGTTTGTGTCAAGAGTGGACTAGCAAGCTCCCCAAACATTCAGGAACTCATGAAGAGTAAAGAGGTGTTTTTATTCATAGAGGCCACAGAGGCACAGAAGTAACTCTAAGCATGTTTTTTTATAAGCTAGATAGGCATTCGTCTGCAATCGGTACTAAAGAGAAATGTGGGAGAGAAAAAGTTGATGGAGTGCGTTTCAAACGAAGCCTGACAAATAAACTTGAGGACTTGAGTGCTTGAATGATTTTGTTCTGAGATTTGTAGTACGATCACTGTTGAGTTTTTCAACGCCGTTTGGTGAATAGTTTCTAATAAAGTAGTCAGCACCAAAGAATCCATGAGGCTGACAGCTTTAAAAAGTTACCAGACCAAATTACGTATCCCTACGCCGAACCAGACGATCTACAAAAACGCGTGTTTAGCAGCTGCCACTTTTGACAGTCAAAATGTAGGTATATACCTAAATGTTGACCGTCATTAAGTGAGCTGTAATTCTACCTCCCTCCTCCCTACAACATTAGTGTAAATACGCAGATATTTCGAAAAGGTAAGACGCGGTGTACACACAAAAACTGAATAATGTCAAGCCCCAATGCACAGACTTTTTGGCAAACTCTGTGTAAAATGAATGCAGATTGTTTTAATGCAGTAGTAGAGCTTCCCCTAGGAACACTGGTAGTTACCACGACCGAGGGTTTTTAACAGATGTAATGAAGCAGTGAGAGAGCATCGGGAAGCCATTGAGCCCTCGGGCTGGCGAGATTTTATCTGACGCGGGGGCGGGGGAAAGTCAACAGAACGCCGTCGTCTGATCACTCAACCCACGTACTTGGGGAGACCATATGGGATTTAATGTGGGAGAGAGGGGAGGCTTCTGCAGGGATAGGACAGCTTAAAAAAATTGTATGACATAATCGTGCAACCTTAATCGTATAGTCTATTATAGTTGGTGACAAAACAAAAACAAAAAATTATAATTAAATCTTCAATAATCTACCACTTAATACGTAAACTTAAGAAAAACAAACATAACGGTACTATTAATAATCATATTAAGCCCTCTTCATATATAAATTTTAAACGCGTTTACATTGGTTGATTTTTTTCAAATTATAGATTTTCAAAAATTAGTGAACTAACTTATCGAGGCATAGCCATACCACATCTATATATTAACTTTTAACAATATTCATTAAATAGTTTTGGATGTAAGCCCTAGGAAAGAGCCATAATGGTAAAATTCATTATTTGGAGTTCGGGGGAAACCTCGAGGTTTAAAATGTTCATGATTACAATACTTACTGTAGTCTACATAATGAGGCCTCATTTATAGTGCATGTGATTTGCTTGGAGGTTTATGAGGCTTGCTTAGAGGCTATAAGCAAGCGTTGCGGAGTTAACATAGCAGGAGGTCCTATCTAATCGATTCAATCATTATTATTTGCATTCCCAAATTACCTTTCTATTGTTTTATTTATTCAATGTATTCAACGTGCACTTTCTGAACTGGCTGAAAATATCAGCACATGAGAATTTCAATGAGCGAGAGCGAAGTGGCTTACAAATTTGTTGCCGGAAAAGGTATTTTTACATACCTTCTAGGGATATTTTACTTGCCACAATCGACGTGGGACCAACGGCTTTACTTTCCCTTCGAAGGAAGTTGTGCTACAGATTTTTATCGCTCATGATAAATCCGTCAACCCTGGCTGGGGTTGAATCCAAAATCATTGGGTCCTGAGGCAAGCACTTTACCCCAAGACCACTGAGGTTGACTTATCTTATTATAGATATGCTTCCACAGACATTTTTAATCTAGTTCTTGGCAATAGGATCCTTACATGCCATTTTCATGAATAAAACAAATAACTTGGGTTGTATGTGATAAAAAAAAGCACAAAAAAGTTTTTGACAATCTAAGAGAGTTTTACGTTATTTAAGAATTTATAGATTTTTTTCCAATGTAATATCTTTAAAATCCACCAAATAAAAGCTAAATATATAAACGTGGAAAATCCTGTATTGACTTGCCGTTACGTTACAGGTAGACAACGTCCTTCGTAGAAACAATAAGAGTTGATAAAAAGAGGCACACCTCTTTTTACAATACACCCCTTAAGCTTGTTCTCAGCGGGACGCTCAATTCTCACAGATATAATCGTCGGGATAGTAGAACAGGGCACCCTATGGCTACAGGGTTAATCCTCCAGCTTTCAGCGACCATTTGTGGCTATTCATTCAAACACGTCCACGTATTTATCGGCTAACACACATAAAAAAAAATTCAAAGTTAAACCGCGACAATAGGAGCACTAAACCTACCGGAGTAATTGTTTGCAGGCCTAATTTATAGGCCCACCTGGAGGGCAGGCCTTGAGGAGCTTTTAGCGATAATGAATCTTGGACGGATTAATTAGAGATAAAGGCTTGGTATCTTTTGATAGGAGGAACTGCTAGATTACATGATATAGCAGCCATCCAAAACTGACCAACGAAAATAGAAGAGGAACAGGTAAAGACTGAGAACAAGGAGTTTTAGCGACAAAGATAGAGAAGGTCTCCTCCTGCCCCCATCTTACTTTATCGTCAAGGCGATCCTTGTGATAAACTATTTAAGACTTCATATTTAGTGGTGTTTTTTTATAATTTAAGATTTAAAAATGTCAAAATTGAATAATAAATATTACTAGGGCATAAATTATATTTTTTGAACATTTAGGTCGAAAACATTTAAAAATTAGCCTAAAAACTAACATAAAAAGCAAGCCATCCTTTAAGTTTTATATTACAAAACTTTACTAGGCCCTACTTTCAAAAGGATACTAAAGTACATGCCTGCTTTCAACTATAAAACGATCACAGACAGAAATAAGCTACTATAACTACTATACTACTATACTATAACTACTATAATAAATAAGTTTAGCCACTTTTAACAATAATAAAACGATAAAATGGTCACACACTTAAAAGCATCTATGTTACTTAAGCAGTTGTGTTTCCCCTAAAAAAAACACAAAATTGCTGAAAGAAAATTTGTTTACTCTTTTTTTCAGTATGAAAATCCAATATTTCGAAAAGTTTTCGAGCTCCTCTTTATTTCTCCCTGCCGGCCATTTCCCTCGCTCCCTCTCCTTGCCCGGACCACTCTCCTCCTCCCCAACAAGTCGATAGTCTCTCATTCTCGTATCGAGCTCCTTGCAGATTGAAGAATCGTCGCGCCCTATTCACGCCATCTCTCCCGGTGATCAAACATCTCTTGTGAACCTTTTGAGCCCCGTTTACATACTCCTCAGTCTCCGTCTGTGTGAACCCTTTGAACCCCGTTTACATGCTCCTCAGTCCCCGTCTGCGTGAACCTTTAAAGCCTCGTTTACATGCTCCCCAGTCCCCATCTGTGTGAACATTTAAGGCCAGTCTACACGCTCTCAATCCCCATCTAGGTTAACCTTTTAAGCTCCGTTTACATGCTCCCCAATGACCTTCCGTGTGAATCTTTCTATCCCCATTTGTGTGTTCCCCAACAGTTTGAGTTTTTCAATCACCATTTACACGCCTAAAGTATTGCGTTATACATTTGTCTAAGTATACATCGAGATCTTAGTTTGGAATCTTGGAATTACGCTTTGGGTTAATGTACTTCCCTGGAATTTTAGTTTTGGTTTCCAAGTCATGTGTCAAAATAACGTTAGTCTACTATAGTTTCAAAGTTTTTCTCATAGATTAATTATAATTCATTACTAAGAGAATTAAAATTTCAACAATAAGACTTCAAACCACGTTAAATAATAAATTCACTTAAAGAAAATCCTTTTGAGTAGGGATGAGTAAGATATAATTTAGAAGAAATGCACCAATGTTTGCTTGTTGGGCCAAAGGAAAACAACTAAGGGCAAAACCCTAAACCATTTCATCACCGACAAACTATATGATATGAGCTGGACGTTTAGTCCGCGTACCCACCGATGCAGGTACAAAAGATTTAGAACAATTATTTATTCGCTATCAATACTGAGAAAATGTAAATATATTACCCTAAAGTTTTGTCAGAATTTATATTTGATTATATCTTTCGAGTGTTAGCTGCAAAACACATTACTATTAATCTATGAGTATATAAAAGTATCTTTAACCTTTTCTTACAATTGAAAAATTACTTTAAAGAGTACCAAAGCCGCCCACTTTGCCAGTAGGTTTTGTCGCTTTGACTCTTGTGAATGGAAATTGACTTTATTTGTCAAACTGACTAAAAGTGTTTGCGACACGTGCCTAAGGAACTGTTTTACAAATACTTTACAAATGACAGAAAAGGTTTAACTAGTTTAATTTTGCAGCCAACATTGATAACATTCGAGAGTATTATTAGTGTTATTTTAAGGATATTTATAACATCTATCAAAAGCGACATCTGCAGTTCACATGAGTTGACGTATGAATACGTAAAAGTAGATATGGTATATTTTATAGTTATCAAATAAGGAGGCTCTTCCTATGATAAGTAGACTGTACCTATTACAGTACGGTAACCACGCTAAGCCCTATAACGACGATCCTTGTGCCGCCTTAAATTAAACACTAGACCATTGTAATTAGTTTTAATCCAAAGATAAACATCAAATAAAAGAAGCGAAGCTTCCTGTGATGGTTCAACTGCAGCACATCAATCTAGCCCAACTTACTCGGCCAAGTCATCAAACTAGGTCTTTCACATTCAGAGTCGCCCGTAGATGGCATACAAGTGATACAAGAGCGCGGATAACGAACGAGGCGGGTTTGGAGAGCCTAATTACGGAGGTGCGAATAACTGCTCCAGTATGTGTAACCGTAACTGTCAAGACTGCATAACTTTACCTGGGAGAGAAGGACTCCTTTATTCTACAAGGGACTTGCCTACACTATAATCTCGATATTGTTCTTTCACATATAGGTCGGTAAGGGGGGGNTATATATGCGTGTCTGGGCTATATCACTCTTAGCCCAGTATGTGGAAAGATTAGTCAGAAGGCCTACTAATGTATCGTTGGCCAGGGGACGCCCGAATGTTAACAATTGTTCATCCTTTCCGTGAAGGCTATTTTCGTGTCCCGATGAAGTGAGAGGGTGGAAATAGTGAGTATGAGGGTGTGGAATCAGTGGACACAATTACACCTAGCTTAACCCTAATCAACCAAACCCTGGCGACCGTAGAGGTAGTTCCCCTTTCAGTAAAAATAGCTAAGATATCAGCCGGGAATCGAGCCTGGGCCCCCTAGGTTCGTAGTCAGGTGTCCTGACCACGTCACCACGGGGCCGGTTATGAGATATAAACACAGCTAAGCTACAACTAACGATACCTTTTCAATGGAACTAAAAGATAGGCAATATTTAAAAACATAGAAATTAATGTTGATCCAAAAGATTAAAAGAAAGAGAGATTAAGGAAGATAATTACAAAACAAAGAGTTATATAAATATAAAAAAGAGAGCCAGAAAATAGAAAATAAATCAATAAAATTGAAATATAAACGAAGAATAAAATAGGAAAGAAAAGGATTGATATAAACAAATGAGAAATCTGAAAAGTGACATAGTTTACATCGAAAAAAAGGGAGAAATTAGTAGAGATAAAGAAAAGAAAAATATAGGAAGGCAAAGAGAGATAGTAATAGGGAAAAGTTAAAACAGGGAAGCATAATAAAAGGGCTGAGTTTATTAAAGTTGCCTCTTAATTTAAGCTAAATTAGATCATTCCCACGTACTGTGCAATCCATTGACATTTTAAATCAGTTTTCCGCATATTTTAAGAGAGCTTAATTTCCCTACCTTTGTAAAATGTAATCATGTCCACTACATCCGCTCGCGGTAGGAAAAGAAATATAAAAATATGTGCGAATATCACGATCATGCATCCCACCTGTATTCGTTCATTCGTAACGAGTATTGAGCAAGATAGCCTCCTCCCCAAGGTTTTTTTTTATCTAATAATGTTTCATGAAGCTCGTTTACTCCCTTCCCCCAGATCTGGAGCGTCCGTCACCCCCTTCCTTCCAAACCGCTCCTAGGCACACACGCTATGGCCATCGAGAATGATTTCTACTCGCAGCTCGCCGTTACAACTTTTAATGGACGAAAGGAACGAGCCCTAAGGATATTTATACAGCCAACTTCCCTCCTCAACCCCCTCACTCTCTCCAGATCCAAAGCTTCCCTTAACGATATTTTCCTATCACGGACAAAGTTCAAACCGATACCGCAAGTTGCTTTTACATTCTCGTTCACACGACCTAAAAAATATGTAAGTAGCGCTAAAAAAATTTAACCTTGGCTCGACTTTGTTTTAAACTAGACACACAATGAGCTTTAGTTTAAAAAATAAATACAAGAATGGCTCTATTACGCTATCAAGTAAAAGAGTTACATTTTTGATAATTGATACTTTATATATATATATAGTTTATTAAATCATAATGGTGATAAATTCAACAAAATTTATTGACGAATTAACCTAATCAGATCCAGATAAAAAGACTAAACAAAAGGAAATGCACCAACGTTCATCTGGAGACCACTTTCATGCTCGGCCAAAATTTGATCGATTTTTATTTAAGCCAAACACAATTATTTAATAAATACGCACGAATGGTAATTTTAAGAGAAATATTCATTGCAAATTTTATTTGACGTTAATAAATTGAAATAATAAAAATAAAAATAATAATATTATTATTAGCACCGCGTCTTACTACCCGTTCGGGTTATACGCACTTACGCTAATGTGTAATGGTAGGGTGATTGTGAGATGAAATGAAGG
>CABFOW010003991.1:38650-63675 GCA_902141385.1 Timema californicum | reverse complement strand
AATATCTTAAGTTAAGCTAGTTTGTAAGTCGTCTCCTGTTATACCATTGATCCGCGTCTAATTACCCATCTGGGCTGTTTGTAGATTTACACAAATGGAGCTAGGCATGATTTGTTGGAAATGTACCCCGATTTGCATGGGGAAAAAGAGTGGGAAACTATTTAGTGTACATACAATTAAAACTAAAATGAAACCCGCCCCGGTGGTCGCATGGTTTAAGGCACTACTCTCGCAGTAAACTAGACTGATGATTACGGGGAATTGAGGTTCAACTGTCGGTTGGGTGCAATTGAAATTACTCTCCCTCCACGCAAATGTAGGTACACTTCCTTTAAATATACCCTTCCTAATCCCTAATACCACTAGCGTAATTAGTACATATGCGTTTAACCCAAACGGGTAGTAAGACGAGGTGCTCAAAAAATGATTTTTTTTTAGCCTAAGTAGAATTCAGTCTGCGAATCCAAATGAACTTTTTGACGTTCTTGATGTGTTCGTGGACTACAAGCCAAGCCGGGGGATAAAATGCCTATATTCCATTCCTCGTGCCTCAGGCCATGCGCTAATCGGCCCCGTGGTGTAGTGGTCAGTACATCTGACTACGAGCTTAGGGTTCCCGGGCTAGATTCCCTGCTGGTACCTTGGGTATTTTTTCCTTAAGGGAAGTCCGGATGCATTTAAACTCAATGTTAACTTTATGACATATATCTCAGGACCTATTAGTTATAGATATATTTTTAAAAAAAGAACGGTTCTTTATTTAGTTCCGCAAACAGGCTTTTTTTTAATTTGAATAAAATTAACATTGTTATTATTTTATTACCAAAACATGATTTTTTTACCAAAAATATACAAAATAATTTCCTATTTAGTGTACAATATAAATATCTCAAAATCCCTGTGTGTGGAACTAGTATTTAATACCATAAAGTTGTCATAACAATTTTGTGAGGCTATCTTCAATAGTAAAGAAAATACCTGTCATCAAAACTCATAAAATGTAGTTTACGGTAAAAGATCATCAAAGATATTCATACATACTTGTGTTATTTTTTCACATTTTAATAATGTCCATTACTGTAAGAAGGGTTGCACGGATCTTCCTCTGCTTGATATAGGTCTTCCAGCTTCCTTTTCCTTAAAGTCCTCTTGTTCCTGATCTTTTTGCATAGGTCAGAAACAGCTTTATAAGCTTTATAAATTCATCTATTGAGATTTCCTCAGGTTATTTAGGCCTTGTTGACCTGCAGATGAAGTTGGAGTTTGCTCTTTAGGTTTTGATAGCCCTATATCTGTCATTTTCTTGTAACAAACACGACTTGTTCCGATTTTATTCTGGTTACCCATTTCAAAATATATTATACACACTAAACGAAACCATAATTTAAAACACACACTTTTACAAAAATGTTTGTAGAATCACATAACCTGATAAACAACACTAACAGCTGAGGTATGAGTAGATGTAGAGAGAAGATGATTTTTTAACCAGAATAATCAAATAGCCAATGGTAAATAAACTACACCAAAGGTACAATGTATAATATATACAAAGGATAAATATAATATGCATGCGCTTGGTGGGTACGACTCAAAAATCCGTTCTCATAGCATTGCAAACTTGTGGAAAAGTTTTTTTTACACAGTTAAAAAATGTTTAACTATTTAATGTTATATGTAATTTTAAAAAGGATATTCTATAGAATAATATATAATCTATTAAAAACTAAAAAATGAATAAAATATTTCGTCATTCATACTGAATGATCCCATGGTCACCAGGTTTTGCTTAATTAGACTCAAGTTAGGTTAAGACTCACACCGGCTCAACAACTTTATAATAACTATCATCCCATCATCTTATTGCGGATACGTGTAGACAACCTCCTATGGTGTACCCTGTTCGATGCTCTGTGCCACTAGGGCGCCTAATAGTCTATACATAAAGCGACCGAACCTGGATGGAACGTCCCTCCAGGTCATATATGTCATACGATAGAAAAAACAACTCATGCGCTTAAATACTACTACTTTTGTCTTGCGCTTAAACTTATTATCGGTATTTGTTTGTAAATTGCACGTGGTCGGTCGACCGCGTTTAGACCATGTTAATCCAGTTTACAGACCAGTCACGCGAATCAAGTAAATGTTCTTGAGGGCACGCGTCTCGTCAAAATAATACACAGTGCAGACAGATCAGACACAATTTTTTGAGTCTAAACTCACACTATAGTTTGATAGACATGGATGGGCACATAAACATTGGTCAATAATGACCAAAATATCTATATATTTTTCATGCAGTTGTCAAAATTGGCACTGTCTATCCAAAACGTATTGATTGTCATGTGAAATCATTAAGGTCATTGGACTATAAGTCTTGTATGGCACAATTTTAACAAGTGTATGATTATAATTCCTAAATAGTGGTGCACTGATTTCAAATCATTACAGTTCACGAGCTATGAGGGGTCAAACTTGCCATTTTATACTTTTTGCAACCCATTGTTTAGGTACATTTTAATGTACTGTATAGTACACGTTATATATATATAGTAGGTACTATATTTTACACAGTAATCCCTCAAGTTACGTAACCTGCAACTTACGTAAATTCCCACTTCCGTAAATCTACGCTGTAAGTCGCGAAAATTAATGACAATTCTGATAACTATATACTATACTTGTGGTGATTTGAAGTCGGTCACACATTATTTACATACGTGCATACTGGATATTGTTAACTTTTTAGTTCTTCTCACATTTTTACGTTTTACAATTATTTAATACATCCTTTGTTTATAAACGTTCCTCATTAAAATATAGTTTTTTTTATAAAGTTGCAATTAAGGTACAGTAAACTTATTACAAATTTGACTTAAGCAAAATACTTATTACGTAACGGACACAAAAACGTAACCCTTAAATAAGTCGGGGGGATTACTGTACTGATTTTGTGAAATCGACAGACAGCTGAATGAATCTCGGAGAATAGTTTGATGTGTGTGGACTGATGTAAAGAATGAAGTAGTATCGAAAGAGGCAAAGATGGCAGTATATAAAAGTATGCTAATGCCAACATTGTTTTATGGATGTGAAGCGTGGGTTTGTCACGAGAAACACAAGAGCAAGGTGAATGCGGTTGGAATGAGATATCTAAGAAATGTTTGTGGAAAAACTTGTATGGATAGAGTTAGTGATGAACGGATGCTGAATGAGGGCGGTTTGAAAGGGAATCCAATAGGTAAATGTGAAAGAAGCGTGTGTGTTACGTTGGTTCGGGCATGTTGAGAGGATGAGTGTGGATCTCGGGACGAAGCATATTTATGAAAGTAGAATGTGTAGATCAAAATGAAGGGGTAGGCCATGTAATACTTGGCTAAATGTGGTAGACAATTGTGTGAAAAAGAGAAACATCAAACATTTTGAGAATAAAAGATATTTTATGTATGACTCGATGTATGGATGCTGTTGAAGTGAAGGTACTCGAAGTATGCAAAGATAGAGAAGTGTGGAGAAAGTTAGTGAGAATGGATTAAGTACGGAATTGTTGTTTTTTGAGATGTATGCACAATTACTTGCTTACCCCGTAGGAGAACAGAAATTCTGAAATATTGCGTTTTTTTTAATTTTAAACTGAGGTTGGCGCTAGAATGAAGGCGAAATAAAAGTTTATATTTTAAACAGTATAGTTAACAAATAATTAAAAGCTAGAATTAGACCTTTCTCAACGGCGTTTCACCCGAAAAGTCGTACTTTTGAGATTAAGATACTAAATTATACGATCAAACCTTCCTTCAGAAAAAGTAATTTTTAACACGGTCACAACATAACTGGATGGTTTTGTGGTTTTAAAACTTCAGAACTGTAATTCTCATAAGAAATACAGTAATGTGAGGATATTTCCCTTCAAGTAGGTGGTGCCATTAATTCTCCTAATCCCCGACACATTTGCTCAATCGGTAGCGTGTCTGGTCTGTCTACAGAGCCATGGGCCCTGGGTTCAGTTCCTGGCATGACCGAATAATTTATGATTGGGGAAATGTGGATTTCCCCTTTCACAGTGATGAATTACCGGCTGGGGACTGGGTATTGTGTTTGGTCTAGAGTTAAGCTAGTTTATAAGTCGTGTGCTTAAATAATCAATTGGTTCAGAAAGCGCACTTTAAATACCTCAAATGAATGGGGGGAAAAACCTCTCCTGATCATAGGGATTTTTACAGATGGGTGTCATTCTTGGCACCAGAAGTCAAATTAATATGTATTGTATTTTTTCAGTCATTTACGAATAGTAGAGTTATAAAGCGGAGACCTTTTGCCCCTAAAACCTCTTTTTTGTTAGCACCGCATCCTAATACCCATCCTGACTAGATGCATATTAATTGCGCCTGTGAGGTGGGAGTTGGGGATGATTCAGGTATAATTATATTAAATGTTGGACAGTATTTAAGTTGAGCTGGAGGAAGAAAACCTGGGAAAATAGCAGCTTTAGTACCAGTCGGAATTCGATCCTTGATAACCCTGACATTGGAAACCTATTGCAATTGTGATTATGACGCCTTAAACTGCTTGGCCATGGGTGCGTTTTATTAGTAGGGAATTATTGTGTTTTCGACCCATTTTAACGTTAACCTTATAACTTATTATATACCGTACCATTTTTTTTTTAACAAATTAGTGCAATTGGGCTTATTTCACATCCCCACATCCCCTCCTTTTACAATAGCCGCTAATACATATATCATTTAAAGTCATTCATTGTTTCTTAATTAACAACAAAAATAAGAAAACTAATCAACAATGTTTTTACTATAAGTAGTAAATATAGTCCTATCTAAAATATGCATATTATTCTGATATGAATAGTGTATGATTAAAACCAGAAAATCTGACCGCACGGATAATGTGTCTTATTGTAACTTGGAAGGTTGGGGTTTAAATCTTCGGATAAACAATTGAGGGACGGTTTTCCCCAGAATCTTCTCGCCCAAATTTTCTCCAAACGAATGTTGATTTCGTTGTTTTAAGTTAACCTCTCGTCTCAGATTCCTTTTATTATATAGCTTTAAGTTATTATTATTATTATTATTATATGTGATGTTTACGTACTATGAGATACCTTAACTTGGTCTGTAGTGCATCTGATTACTTAATTAATGATTCAATTCCCTGCACCACCGTATTGCACCCTTTTGAAATTGTAATCGTTCAAATTAATGCCAGAAGTCTTATGTTTAGCTTTCATTGTTCTTTAGTTTAGTATTAAAATTGCCCTTTCCAAACACACATCAACACCTGGCTTACAAACTTAGTATAGAACAGTACGACTAACATGACACACCCAGCACTAATAGTCACTAACTAATTGATTAGCATAAATAAGTCATATACAAATAGTAAATATCTTCTTCAGCGCCACTTAGAATCGAACCAGGCTCCCCTATGCTTGACCTTTCTTAAACGTGCTCGGAAGGTTTTTCGTGAGCATCCATACTTGGCGTGGTGATCACATGTTAATCTTCTGCACTAGATGCAAAACGGGTTTGTATCGAAACCAGTTCAAGATCAAACTTTCTCTCCATTATTTTCAATATAAGATTATGTAGCCTCACGTATCGATTGTTCCTCGGGCTGTGAAGTCTTCTCAGCCTGGTCAATAGACTTATTACACCTAGACTACGAATGTATAGCTATTGCCCATGTGGTGGACGTATCTCTTGCTCATGTGGTAGACGTAGATCTTGCTCATGTGGTGGACGTAGCTCTTGCTCATCTTGGTGGACGTAGCCATTACTCATCTGGTGGACGTAGCCATTACTCATCTGGTGGACGTAGCTCTTGCTCATGTGGTGGACGTAGCTCTTGCTCATGTGGTGGACGTATCTCTTGCTCATGTGGTGGACGTAGCTCTTGCTCATGTGGTGGACGTATCTCTTGCTCATGTGGTGGACGTAGCCATTACTCATGTGGTGGACGTAGCCATTACTCATCTGGTGGACGTAGCTTCTTGCTCATGTGGTGGACGTATCTCTTGCTCATGTATTGGGCGTAGCTATTGCTCATGTGGTGGACGTAGCTATTGCTCATGTGGTGGGCGTAGCTATTGCTCTTATGGTGGACGGAATCAACAGATCTTTACGGTTGTGAAGTATTTCCCACATGATCAATAGACTTACCCTTAGAATGCACATTTTTAGCATTTCCTATGTAGGACGGGACTAACAGCTCTCTTTGGGTGTAACCAATAAGCATCGTTCTTTGATGTATGTGGTGCAGGTAGTGGCAGGATCTTGAAACACTTGCTTGAAAGTGATTACTGAAACACGTTGGTAATCAAAGCTTATTGATGTTCCAAACATCCAAACATGTATAAATATGTTAATTTCTATCAAACGAATCAAGTAAAACGCTTCACAATATGAAATAAGAGTTGTAATGTGGGATGTTCAAATCGATATAAAGACATAACATTTGACATTTCCAAGGTCGTAGGCAGCCAATAATTTCAAGGGGGGAGGGGCCATATCCCCCAATTGCCAGAGGTTAGAAAAAATCTAAATGATAAACAGTTCCAGAAGCTATCTGAAGTGTTCTTTTATGGCAACACAACACCATAACTTCCGAAGTCTAGGAAAAATTCTAGTTTAAACACCTCTAGAAGCTATCTGAAATGTTTTTATTACAACACACCACCATAACTTCCAAAGTCTATGAAAAATTCTAGATCAAACGCCTTTAGAAGCTATCTAAAGTGGTTTTTTTTATGGCAACACAACACCATAACTGCCGAAGGCTATGAAAAATTAAAGATACTAAACACTTCTAGGAGCTCTCTAAAGTATTTTTTATGGTAAACCACCTCATACTTTGTACTTGTACCTTACTTTTGATATTGTTTGAACCATAAATAAAGCCATATATATTTTGTTCATAAAATTTCGAGGGGGACTTGAACCCCACAAAACCTCCCCCTAACTACGGCCTTGGACATTTCCCTTAATTGGAGTTTGGAATGGAGTGAAGAAAAACTATGCAAGTGGGTTCAGATAGGTAACAGAAATCATATAGTAGCTCTATTATCATCTACATTTATCCTGACTCTCAAATATGGCTATATTTGTAAAATACACTCAGCATATATTAACTTTCGTAGTTCCTAAGGAACGAGTCATAAACATGTTATAGGTTGTTGTCACCGTGTTGTTGTGTGCCTAAAAGAGGTGTTTAGTGACTTGTTATAAGATTACAATATTTTGGCAGACCATTTTATGCAAAACAAGCAAAGCTAAACATGTCTCATATTTAAGCACACAAGGTATTTCATACACATATCTTGTCATTACTGGTCACTACGGCACTTTGAAATTTCATCTATTTACCTTGTACATTCGACAAACTAATGATTAGTTTATCTCAGGTTTTATTATTGCCGATTTGTAAATATTGGTCTAGTATAGACTAAATGACAAATAATAAAAGTACATCTGTCATTTCACATCAGTTTCAAAATATGATTAACGTTAAAATGGAGCTGAAAGTTATTAATATATTCCTCTAGGATTAAATACCTTGCATTTTGAATTAAATATTTTTATAAAAAATCATTAATAGGTAAAAATAATCTTATTTTTAAGAACGTTTCACATGAGATGTTGCATTTCTACTATCAAAGTAATTGGAACTGTTGATACCTTCCCCCGTCATTTTGGCATGAACCATATTTTTAATTAACAAACAACTTTTTAAATAACACGGGATTTCTGAATGACTACACGGCCCTTTGAGTGTTATTGTAAGCCTCGCATCATAATATAAAAAGGTGTAATATATTAATAAAATGAAGAATCTGTCTGTCTACCATGAGCGTGGCGCGATATCTACCGCACGCAGAGGGCTGACATTTTAAAATTGGTAGCTCCTGTACACAAACATGTGCACCTCCAGGTCGGGATTTTAGGATTTAGATTAGATTTTTTTTAATTCACTAGAAACTGGACCGGAAGAAATAAAATTAGATATTTTTGGTCTAATACAAAGAAAAGCTATCAGGATAACCACGAAAATTTGGGCAACACCGCATAATTCTGCTAGTATTTAATAAAATCTTGGGCTCAGACCCAGCTGGGGTTGACGGATTATTTTTTTTGCTATAAAAATTTGTAGCACAACTTCCTTTGGAGGATAAGTAAAGCTGTCGATCCTATGTCGATTGTGGCATGTAAAATATCCCTGAAGGGTATATGGGAAAATACCTTTCTCGGCAAAATTAATATGCCCTTTCGCTCTCGCTCATAGAAATTCTCTTGTGTTAATATAATCAGTCGGTTCAGAGAGTGCACGTCAAATACCTCAACGATTAAAATATCCCAAGCCTAAAGGAGATTCTCACATTTGTTTGATACTCCTCCACGGCGTAAGGGGAGACGCAACACATGTACTCTGTAAACACGCTGCTGTATTATGTTTCTACCTTTGTAATTAGTTAAAAAGCAGCTGTTTTGAGGAACCAGCTAAATAAATATAATTAACTATACATTTTCTGTGAAATTTTTAAAGCAAAAACAACCAAGGTTTTTCTTTGCACCGCATTTTACTATCCATCCGCGGTATACACATTTTTGCATCCATGATAAAGCTATGATTTTAGATGAAGAGTAGTCGCATTTTCGTGGTGGATTGCGAGAAATAATTATAGAAAAAACACATCTTCAGTACTCTCGGCCAGGATTTTAACCCTGAAATTCCCCGTCACCAGCAAACCAGACAAGAGGGTTTAACTAATAGTATGTATTTGTTTTGAAGGATTTCACGGCCAATGTTTGAATTTAAATTATTACTAGTAGTTCCGTGAACATTAGACCTCACTCTCTCCATGTTATAATTGTTACTACAATTTTAACATTTCTCTTTCGGATTTAAATTTGAAATATCTCCTGTAACTTCTTCTTGGATTTGAATTTGATATTTTTCCTTGGTGTTCAAGTTAGAGGGAAAACATACCGTATTAATACTACACTATATTCAATAGTACATTATATTCATAAATAATAACCGTTGTTCAAGTGGTTTAGGATGTCTGTCTCACATATATAAACATTTAAAACGTAAGCCCTAGGTACTCCAGTGACTGCTTATAATTTTAAATTCAAATCACTTGGGATGGACTACTAAACGAAACCCTTTTTGAGAGATTTTGAAACAAATAACCATATCTTAAAATCATGTACATATATAGTTCTCCCTAAGTTCAAAGAATGTCCCTGCCAAATTTGGATTGAATTGATCCATGCATTCGACAGTGATCGAGAAACAAACTGAAAATGAATAAGCCTATCAAACGGTTGAGTTGAAACAGGGCCTTGCACCACCCGATCAATGATTTTCGGGCTTGAGTCGCGTCAATAACAAAAATTGCCACCGAAGCTTCGGCTTTAGTTAAACAACCATCCTCTGTAGAGTAGCCTTTACTGTTGTTATGTTGAGCATCAGCATAATTAATGACTTAGTCTTAAGGGAATGAATGAGGGGGTTAGTTTGAGAGAAAGTGCAGTCTCATTAGAATGGATAGAAGGTATACTCTATTCACGGTAGGAATTACTCTCTGAAAGGTCTTTTTTCTTACCAATATCCTACTATATAATAGATTTCTGATAGGGAAAAAGGCATTTCAGAAAACAATTCCTACCGTGAACAGACTTTAAAGCTATCTCCATTGTTCCCAGCCGAGATTCGAACATCTATATTTCCCCGTACCCGTCAATTTAATCTATTGCAATCCTCCCCCAACACGCTTCAATGGCCAAACTGTCTTAAGTCTTCATTCGCGTGTTGGACTGGCTTGCTGAATACAAAGGGATCGGGGCTTGAATCCCGGTCGGGTCTACTGAGGGTGTTTTCCCTAAATTGTTTACCACTCTCCTTCCACGCAAATGCGGGTAGATCACCTCTACTATGTTTCCTTCCTCGTCCCTACCTCATTAGAGTAATTATCATACAAGCATAGCTAGAACAGGTAGTAGGACGAGGTGATATTGCGATCCTGATACCTTGGACCATGGGACCACCTGTGTGGGTGTCACGTGGGAAAAAAAGCATGGGAAGTAGGCCTACGAGGGATATGGAGCTGCATGCGGTTCTAGGCGTTACTAAGTTACCTTATGACTTACCCGCATAGGTAAGCACACTGATTAAATGCCAAACATATCAAGACTAGTTCACCTTTGACAGAGAGGTCGGTGTTCGAATCCCGGATGGGCACACTGAAGATGTTGACTATCTTCATGGTTTTCCCTCTCTCTCCACCAAACTGCGAATACCTTTCCTATAAATGCTGTCTTTTTAATCCATGCCTTATTAGTGCAAATAAATTAGGATAGCCCGGACGAGCAGTAAGACGTGGTGAAATTGTTTTTACATCATATACTTGTTAAGTTATTGATGATGATGAAGTATAGTGAGCCACAGTGGGATTGCCACACCCAAATATATATCTGACTTACAAAAGTTACTAAAACTACTTTCACATATTATCAGATCGTGTCAGTGTGAATAGCAAAAAAAAAAAAAAATCTTCCAAAATTGACCTCATTTTTGCGCAATTTTTTTAAATCTGACATTATAACTAGATCCCACTTAGAATAATCATAATAAAAGTATTTTCTCCCACTGCATCTTACTACCCACTCGGCCCATACTTGTTTTAATTACGCTGATGGGGTAGGTATGAGGAAGGTGGAATTTAGAGGAACTTGCATGGAGAAAGAGTGGAAAATCATTTAAGGAAAAACTACCATCAGTACTCTTGACTGATATTCGAACCCCGACCTCCCTTTCACCGATAAACCAGAATAAACAAGCTTGAAGTTGCGGGTTAATAATAATAATAATAATAATTTAAACCGCTTTGGTGGCCGCATTGTTTAAGGCGTCCCTCTCATAATAAATTGGACTGCCGGTTATGAGAATATTGGGGTTATAATCCCTTTCGGGTGTACCGAGGGGGATTTTCCTAAAAGGTTTTCCACTCTACCTCAGCGAAAATGTGGGAACATTTCCTCTAAATGTAGCTTACTTCACCTCTAACACATTAGCGTGATTAGCACCTATTAGTACAACCCGAATGGGTAGTAAGCCGCGATGCTGAAAAACAACTAGAATATCCCAGACGTTAGTACCCAGTTGTTTTAAGTGTTTCTTTTAAAAATTAGCCTTCTATATGGCAAACAAGCGTAAATATTGGAGTCCAAAGTTACAGTTGCATGATGTCCTAAAGTAATGTTGACCAGGTGTAGTGTGACACGCGTGAGTGGTTGCGTCACGGCACATACAATGCACGTGATGGTGATGGACGCATTCCAGAGATTGACCCAGACGGGAGAAAGTGTGTTGAGAATGTTAGGGCCCATCTTCTAGGGTCGAGACAGACACACATAAATACAATCACAATTCCAGGGTTGATATCAAGGACAGAGACACCGCAATCACCCGCGGTGCTCCAAAAGGCGTTGGCGAGGTTTAGGTTTTGAGAATTGGTTGAGCGCACAAGAAGTAGTTTTCATCGTGTGACTTTTATTGTGGTTTTTCACATCCACAACAGTTTAGATGCATTTGATTTGCTCCACATCTTGATACCCATCCACACTAAATGAAAATTTAAATTAATAGGGTAGGGATGAGTAGGATAGGTTATAGAGGAAGTGTACCTTAATTATCGTGGAAGGAGATTGGACATTTTTAAGGAAAATCATCTCAGCACACCCGGCTGGAATTCAATACTTGACCTTCCCAACTCCAGCAATATACAAGAATAACGACTTATCTGCATGCTCACTGGTTCGGGATCTATCTTGGATTGAGGAAAAGTCTACATATCTGTACTAGCTCCTACCTACTCTGGTCTACGCCATTGTCGGCTTTGGCTCGCCAGCAAAGGAAAAGCGTGATTTAGACTTCCTTTTGGCTCGTCCAAGTTTTTTCACAAATGATTTTCCCCCTTCCTCCACTCACATGCGAGTATACTTCTTCAATTCCCCTCCTCATCTTGACTCTATTATTGATAAATTAATTTCAAGGTCACTAGGTCTTAAAGCTTGTTCTAGAACTAAATTATTTTGTAAGTCTTATGCTTACATAATCATCTGGTTCAGAAAGTGCACTATAAATACCTCAAATTAAAAAACATAAAAACTCGCAAATAAAAAACTACTCACTCCGTAGTATTTCATGTAACTGACCATGTTCCCCAGTACTGGTTGTCGGCCTTGCCAACCTGTCAACCGCTTTGTTACCTGTCGTGAATCGCCCACCGTCATAACAAGGCGTTGTCTGTCTAGATGTCTTCATTATTCAATACTACGACTGAAAGTACAAACTGCCGTGTGTTTTTTTCCCCACCCGAATGCTGACGAACTGACCCAGTGACCTCATATAGACTGATTCACGCGCACACAGAAATATGTGCATACCGTGCAGTGGCGGACTTAAAATGTTTGCGCCCCTAGGAACAATTTATAATATGCGTCACCCAATTTGTTTTCAGGGGTTTTAGGAGGTTTCGGAAGAGAGAGATATGGAAAGGGGGGGGGGGGGCGGAAGTTAGTATTCAAAAAAAGATTTATACGAAAGAAAATCAGGCATGTACACGCCCAAAACTTAATTATTAAAAACAAAATATTAAAATTAAAATAATGTTATCCAAAATGTGCCGCCCCCTAAAGTCACCGCCCCTTGGCCCGTGCCCAGTGGGCCTATAGTGTAAATACGCTTCTGATACCGTGTCGTCATGGGTGGTTTCAAGTGCGATTTTCTGAAGTCACGTTAAAATGCCTACGCATAACCACTTAACAGGGAAATTAAATAAATGGTTACGCGTTAGTCAGAAAACGTATCGATGTGCGGTTTTATTGGTCTCAATTCCACTATATTTTATAGTAGACTATAGAAAACTGCACCACAATGAAACTATTGGTTTGAGCTGTATCTCCAAAGATAGGTATTACTATCTATCTGTAGTTTGAGAAGGGCTCTTAAAGAGAACAGTACTGGTACAGCGCTGTATGTGTAGACTGAGATGGGCCCCTATGGCCAACCTAGTGAGATTTGTAACATTGCGGCTTCTTCCGTCAAGAGCGAACCTATCAACTTCGTGTAGAAAGATGGGAGAAGAAAACTTCCCAAATATAACCACAATAAAGCCGGTCCCACACTACTTGGCAAATATCAAGGTGGCCATTGTCCAATATTTGGGCAAATAGTAGGCAAGTAACAAGTGAAGCCCTCACACACATTGCAAGTAGTACTTGGACAAGTAATTGTCCAATGGTGTGGGCCAAAACCTGGGCCTCCCACACCCACACCACTTGCGATGTTCTCTATTGGTGCTCACGAGTAGATGCTAGCCGTTGTTAGAAGATGATGGTCGTTGTTCCTCGAGTAGTGTAGGAACTACACCAAATACCTGGGCCAGTCACTGATCCCGTTATTAGTCGCCTTTTACTTGCAACAAAAAACTGACAGCCGATGAATGTTTCCTCATTATTTGGCAAGTATATACAAGTATTGTCGAATACCCACGATTGACCGTCCCACATTGCTCTTGTTTGTCAATTCTGGCGAATGTTTGCCGGCTTTGAGCCAGTCCCACACTATTCGAGAATGTGGACTAATGTTCGGGTTTCGGATTACTGTCCGAGAAGTGTGGGGGGCACAGGAATGGTGGATGCTCAGTCAAATATTCTGAATTCAAAGGGGTTCGCTCTAGGAGCGATTCAAAGGAAGCGAATGTTCACTACTATTTGGGATAGATATTCGCGAAAAATGCCGTCTCAAGAAGGTGTATATTGATATAGGTTTCATGACACAAATATATGGCTGAAACATTTGTACACATTCGTGAAGTGTGTGGGACCTGTTTGAAGGTAGGTAATTCAGCGGGGCATCGCATTGTGAAGCAGCTTTCTGTATTATTTGTTGTACTTTAGAAAAGAAGAGACTTGATACCAGCTGAACTATTTTACCATATTTTAAAAAAGTATAACAAAAGTCATGAATAATAATTTTAAAATATAAACGCTATTAAATTGATCTCAATTTCGATGTTTGTCGTCAAGTGGGGGGTGAAAAAAAAATCGTACTTAAATTAAATTTCTGGTTTGAAAATAATCGTGAATCTAATAGCCCGGCTAATCAGTCGTGAGAGGTGTTCTTAGGTAGTTTGATCCAAGGGCACAAACTATCCAAACAAAGACTACGAATTCGGAACATACATTCTTAAATACTTGAAGAAGCTTTGAAAGACTCACCAAAGAGCATTGGGAATATCTTCCTTTTCTTCTATTGCTCTGAATACACTAAGGGTCCAGTATTGTAAACGTTTTCTCCTCTTACTATCACGCGAGAGAAGAAAGAGGCCATATGCAATAATATACTAATCCTATGGTCTTTGCTGACCTACAACGATAAGTCTGAGCATGGTAGCAGCGTGGATCTCCAGGTGTGAATGCTAACCAGAACCACTGCTGCAAGTTTTGCCGTCATATGCAAATATTGACTGGCCGCCCAGCTCCTTTTCCATCTCACACTCTCTAATCCCCATTTACACCTTGCACTCACACTTTTATAAACACGTAAAGTAGTTTACAATTTTGCACACAAAAAATCTTAAGAGAAACATACCAGAGCTGCACCAGTTATTGGGGTTATATACTTTCGTGACAAAAACAGGCAGGGCAAATAAGATGGGGGAAGGGAGTAGATAATACGTGGACTATTGCAAAGAATGAAGTATCGAAAGAGGCAAAGATGTTGATTATATAAAAGTGTGTTATCGTCAACATTGTTTTATGCATGTGAAGTGTGGCTTTGTAAAAACAACATAAGAGCAAGGTGAACGGGGTTGAAATAAGATATCTAAAAAATGTATGTGGAAAAACTATGGAAAGAGCCAGTTATAAATGGGTGCTAAAGGAGTGTGGTTTGAATTGAAATCCAATTGGTCAATGTTAAAAAGCATGTTACATTGGTTTGGTCATGTTGAGCGAAAGTTAGTGGATACAGAGACGAAGTAAATATATGAAGGTATAGAGTGTTGCTCAAAAGGAAGACGTGGTTAAATTTTGTAGACGAATATGTGAAAATAGAACCTATAAGAGTTTCAAGAATAAAAGAGCGTGCATGACTCGGTGTATGGATGTTGTTGAAGCGAAGGGAATATGCAAGGATAGGAAAATCTGGAGAAAGTTAGTGAGGATGGAAAAAGTACGGAGTTTTTATTTTAGCTATATGTGCAATTTCTTGCCTACTCCCAGGACTGGGCCAAAGGGTGGGCCATCAGGGCCATGGCCTGGGCGCAAACGCTTGGGAGTGCCAAAGTTCTTAAAAAATTTACCAATTTAAATATTATTTTAATATAATTTACTAACGATGTTGTCTATCACAGGGCACACGCGAAATACTTCATTCACGGGAGGAGTTTACCTCTGAAAGGTCTTTTTTCTTACCAATATCCTACTATATAATAGATTTGTGGTAGGGGAAAAAGTCCTTTCCCAGGTAAACTCCTACCGTGAACGAACTTTACATTGGTTTATTACAGGTGATGGAATTTTAAAGGGGGCACAGAAGGTGCGTGATTGCGAACGCTATATAGAAGATTCGAATTTCGTAGTTCTCTGCTCTTGTCACTCCTGTGATTCACGGATAGCTCGTAGAAGTCACCTCTACATAATGTAGACATATTATGGAGGTGCACAAAGAGTGCGAGTTTGCATGAGCACTACGCACTTTTTGCACATCAGCCTGGCCGACATTCTCTACTGACATGTAAGGACGTGTCGATGTTTATTCTGTTGTGATTTTTGTCGTCAATTGCCTTTTTCTCTTGATAAACTAGCCGTAGTCAAGAGGTGGCTTGTGGTCTTTTAGTTTTTAATTTTAAGCTAAACCGTTTTTAGTATAGGCTCCTGTTGAAAAAGCTGAACATTAATTTTAAAACTATGGTTTAAATAGAGCCAGCACAAGTATGTACTCTCCCACTTTTACTCTGTCGGCGTACGTTTTCCCGGATTAATCTTATATTTTGAACTGAAATTTTATTCAAAGTTTTCGCCATTTGCGAGTGTATTACGTTGAAGTATTGTATGATCTGTTAGTTTCATACTAATTAATTTTTATGTGCAGTGAAAATATACAGTATATTATATTTAATAAACAGTATCTTTTAAAATCTATAATGATTTAAGGGGGTTAAGGTTAGGTTCTTGAACGAAAACTTTCAAATTATTAAATTGACATTCATATATTATATTCATTTAAAATTATATAACATGTTTATACTTTCCGTAACGATAATAACTTTATTTTTTGCATACATTTGGATACGTACTTATGAGTGTTAGGTGAGAACAGAGCTATTTCTTGTTGAATAATTATTTTTTTCCCCTAATAGTCTAGCAGCTCAGATCAGAGACTAAAGTAACGTTATCGTGGAAATTAAAAAATGTATATGAGACTACATTCAAAAGGTGAATAGTTTATACTCGACGTTTTCACATAGCTTATATTTAAACTTTATCGTACAAACTGATAGGACCATTTTAAATCTGTTTGAGGCCATAAATATATAAACACATTTCATACAAATTTTTCAGTCTTTTTCAGTTCATATTATAAAAAAAATCTGTTTAACGTTTGTGAACTATTAAACTGTGTTTTGTACAAACGAATAAAATTTCTAGATCTCCCCAAATTGATTCGAACTTTTGCTGAAAGCAAAGCAAGACGTTATAGATTTAAGATAAGATAAAGTAATAAAAATTGTATTCAGAAAAATTAGTAGTATAAAATGTTAATTCTTTTTAACCCAAATAAAAAGTTATAAGAATTAATAAAACGTTTTATATTTTTCAAGACATAATCAACAAAATCTTAATACTATTTTTTATTTGGGGTGGGGGTGGGTCGTCAATTTTTGCATTGCCCGGGTTGCATGGCGGCTTGCGCCGGCCCTGCCTACTTTAAGGAACAGCGTGATTAGGTATGTATGTATGTGTGTGTATGTATGTGTGTGTATGTATGTATATATATTTATGTATATATATATATATATATATATATATATGTATGTGTGTGTATGTATGTATATATATTTATGTATATATATATATGTATGTGTATGTATGTATGTATGTGTATGTATGTATGTATATGTATGTATGTGTATGTACATGTATGTACATGTGTGTATGTACATGTATGTATGTATGTATGTATGTATGTATGTATGTGTGTGTGTATGTACGTGTATGTACATGTATGTATGTATGTGTGTGTATGTATGTGTATGGATGTGTGTGTACATGTATGTATGTATATATATATATGTATGTATATATATATGTATGTATATATATATATGTATGTATATATATATGTATGTATATATATATATGTATGTATATATATATATATGTATGTATATATATATATGTATGTATATATATATATGTATGTATATATATATATGTATGTATATATGTATATAGTGATATATTTTATTCCTCCAGCTTGAAAATAATCATTAAAGTAGTAAAAGAAGGAAAATGTCGGTGTCAGTTTTACTTGTAGATATTATTTTTCTTCCTTTAAGAACTGAACTGTGTGTAGTAAACAAAATAAGATGGCTATTCAGATTTTTATTTATTCTCACAGTTTCTTAAAAATAAGTATAGCTTTGATATACAATCATTAATAATATCATCTAGATGTATTATGTACATGTATGTAATGTATGTACATGTATGTAATGTATGTACATGTATGTAATGTATGTACATGTATGTAATGTATGTATGTACATGTATGTAATGTATGTACATGTATGTATGTATGTATGTACATGTATGTAATGTATGTACATGTATGTAATGTATGTACATGTATGTATGTATGTATGTACATGTATGTAATGTATGTACGTGTATGTATGTATGTACATGTATGTATGTACATGTATGTATGTATGTACGTGAATGTATGTGTATGTATGTATGTATGTATGTACGTGTATGTATGTATGTACGTGTATGTACATGTATGTAATGTATGTACGTGTATGTACATGTATGTATGTATGTATGTACATGTATGTACATGTATGTATGTATGTACATGTATGTAATGTATGTACATGTATGTAATGTATGTACATGTATGTATATGTATGTACATGTATGTAATGTATGTATGTATGTACATGTATGTAATGTATGTATGTATGTACATGTATGTAATGTATGTACGTGTATGTATGTATGTATGTATGTATGTACATGTATGTATGTATGTATGTATGTACGTGTATGTATGTATGTATGTACATGTATGTAATGTATGTACGTGTATGTACATGTATGTATGTATGTATGTACATGTATGTAATGTATGTACATGTATGTATGTATGTAATGTATGTATGTACAATGTTTCAAGGAAATGATTACTGCTCACCTGGAAGTGGCAAAGTCCTTTTTATGACGTGCAAGCTATGACGTGCTTTACTGTCTACTTAAGAATGTCAATTTTGGCTCTCTCTGGACATTAGGTTTCACTAGTAGACATTATACATTCTGGACAAAATGTTCGCCCCCGTCCCCCAAATTTGCCACCTTGTGCGAATGTACACACTGTTTACCCTTGACGGATTGCACTATGACTCTAACTTGCTTCACCATAGTGGGATGATGCAAGTTAAGATGTCTACCTTACAGGGTAAACGAAGGATACGTGTTGCCCCCATTGTTGCGCCGTTCCTGATGATAATGACATAACACGGTTGGTGTATGGTCCTGTATTTTTGAATCAACCTTAAATATTTTTCCTACAGCGTGAGCCAGACGCACGTCTCCCTTTAATTCTTTCGTCTTCTTTTCACCTATTACTATCTGATTAAATAAGTAGATTCTCCTCCTGTGTTAGAGTAAACGATGTTTACGTTTGAATGTTTACGTCTGTATCTTCTTTGTTGGTTGGGATTACAAATGAGCTGTCTTCTGTTATGTCAAATTGCGTCATGTGACATTTTGGAGACCCACTACGGTGGCCGCATGATCTCACGCGTTTCTCTCACAGTATACAAAACTGCCGATGGCAGGGATATCGAGACTTGAATCCCGGTCGGGTGAACTGAAATGGTTTTCTACTCTCCCTCCACTAAAATTCCGGTACATCTCCTCTAAATTCAACCTTTATCATCCCAAACACACGAGCGTAGTTAGTACATAAGCGTAGGCTTATACATAAACCGAACGGATAATAAAACGCGGTACTAGAAAATATATATTTTTAAAAAAACCTGCGTTGTTTTAAATAAGTGTTATAAGAGTCTAGGTTACAAACAGTTTAAATAAGTTACGTTAATCAGTGAATACACGGCTTTAGAGTTCCATGGCTAAGTTCCTTAAATAAATTATTGATTTGTGGATTTGTACAAAAATTACAAAGCATCTGAACTTTAGCTAGGACTTACTTACTATGGGCCAGTTTCATAGTCAAATTTAGTACGCCTCAAGTGCGGTGCTACACTAAGTACATGGCGACACCTACCTAAATCAGAATGGAATGGGCCAGTTTCCTATGCGAGAACGGCCCATTCCATTCGAGTTTAGGTAGGTGTCGTCATGTACTTAGTGTAGCGCCGCACTTGAGGCGTACTAAATTTGAATATGAAACTGGCCCTATATATAAGTAAAGTCCTTTGACTCGGACAAGCAATAATGTTTATTTAAGGACCGCGTCTTCTACCCGTTCGGGTTATACGCCTATCCACCAAATACTCTAAGGGGTTATTAAAGTTGAATTATAGGAAGTGTACGCGCATTTGCATGGAGGGAGAGTGTGAAACTATTGGTTAGCCCAACTGGGGTTGAACCCCGATCTCTTCGTCATTGGCAGTCTGGTATATTGTGAGAGTGAAGCCTTAGGGCTAAGATCATGTGGCCACCAAAGCGGGTAGCAATAAACGTGACCTGAGTGATTTTTCACCTTGATACGATCACTAGTTTTAATTAATTTACCTACAAGAAAATTGCTAATCTCAATTATTTATTTTTAAATAATTTTTGTAAACAATTTTGTACTAGACCATGATCTCAGTAGCCCAGCTATCAAGGTTTAAATGCTGATGACGTGGAAGGTCTGGCCCAGGTGAACTTTCTTTTTACTCTTTGTATCGCCCTCTCCCCCTCAGAATAGGTCATTTATTAACCTTTGCATGGGACCACCACCAAAGTGGGCTTAGAAGAATAAAGTAGGCCTATATAATAGGTGTCACCTGTGGTAGAGCTATACAGGTTAATTATAGTTTATTATCATTATTCTGTGCTTAAGGGGCTAGTAGGCTTTAAATGGAACATGGCAGAGTTCCTTCGTGACACCTTAAATAAGAGATTATTCTTGGGTCATGTTAGGAAGCCGGATCAGGAAATTATTGTATAATCATGTGTCGTGATGTCATCAAAGAGATGCCATCATTAATCCAAACAGAACAACAGCACGTGCGTTTGATAATGACTGAATGTTTATTTACTATATAAAATAAACGGAAATAAAGAGCATTAGCTAAAAAAAAAGGGAGAACAAAACTGTCTCCCACCCTCATGAAGAAGTTTGGTTGAGCAAAATTCTTCAGCTTTTGGACATCACAAATGAAAAGAAATACTACAGTCTACAGGTGTTTTGTAATAGGTTGTACTTCTCCCAAGGTCCGAGTCCTTTGTGCTTCTTCGTTTGAAGTGTTTTTGTGCCAGACAAAATATCGCAACTTTTTAATGAAATATTACAAAGAGTTAATAAATATACGAGTAAGGTAAAGTGTCTTTATTTCCGACAAAAATCGTAATTGTTTCTTTAAATTACACAAAAATTATCAATGAAGTTTTTAATTGCCAGAGAGAGACGGATGTACACACTGATGGGCATCATTTTTAAATATATATTATTTATAGACAGAAATTTGGTCTTTTCAACATAACGTTATTTCAATAAATGAATGTCTAATATTTTTTTCAATCGTAAAGTTTTCCTTGGTTCTGAGAAGGTTTACTTGCTATCCGCTTCCCTACCACTCAGTCAAGAGGATGATTTGTTAGAAGTTTTAATACCACTATAGTTACTTATATAAACAAATTAATAACGGGGAGATAGGGGTTTGAATCCCGGTCTGATATACTGACTGTGTTTTTTCCTAACGGGTTTCCCATATTTCATCAACGCAATTGCAGGTAGATTAACTTCTATAATGCTTCCTCCCTCATCCTAGTTCCATTAGTGTAATTATCTTATACAAGTGTAACCTAAAAAGGCAGTAAGATGCGGTGATTAAAAATTAGAATCAAAGTACAAAGTTACAACTATGAATATGTAGATAATATATAGCAATAAAACGTGTAATCTCTAAGGTGTTTAAAAGTAAATATGACATGTAGTGAAAAACTCTGTTTTTTAAATGGGCTATTAAACTTTATGACACCATTTGAGAGTTGTTTCGAGTGTGAGGAAGCATCCTGTCAGCACCGTGTGTGACACATGCTCACGTTTCTGATAACACTGCTTAAATTGAGCCTCAATGACATAACCTATTAATGACTTAAAGTCACTAGTCAACACAACATTTATTACACTATTTGAACAAGTTTTTAATTCAAATCTTCGATTGGCGATTAAAGCTTCAAACTTACTTTTTATACTTTTTATCAGTCATTTTTAAGAACCCATCAAAATATCTACTAACCGAAAAAGTACATACAAGTTTACGCTCGAATCAGAAAAAGTACTAAAGTACTATGTTCTGCATTCTTAGATTGACAACGGAAAAATTTTGATTAGTTTAATAATTTTTTAATTACAGTATAATTATTTTTCAATTTAATTTTATTTCTTAATTTATGGTAAAATTGTTTTACTTGTCTCAGTTCCACTATTTATTTAGATATAATACAGAAAACCGTACCAATATGCTACTCCTGGGCCGAGCTGTATTATCTACATAAGTGAGGTGCTATTAATGGGGTGGGATAAAAAAAAAATGAAGGCATGGTTCTGAAATTCAGTTCAGTAAGACATGCAAATAAAATCTACACATTAATATAAGTACATATAATAACCGAAACCGTTCACTAGAGATCAAACTACATCATTTTTAGTTATACCTACATAGGTACTGTTATTTGTTTACCTGGATAGTTTTATTCTTATTTCGGTTTGTAGTAAATATTTAGTGTCATCAATTCGAATTAATTTTAATTTTTAATATAGATCTAGTAGTCGTTTATACTTTCTCACATCAATAGAAATTATTGTGATCGTGGAAAATCTATCTCCAGATTATTGAGGTGAAGATTTAATTGAAGACTGGTCATTAGGTTTGGTCCTATTCTTTGACAAGAAACCTAAATCCAGGAAACATTTATTCAGTATACAAAAGTATGTGATTCTCTCTTACGTACTTTACTGTTTTTCATCTTCAACTTCATATACAGGAGCCTTATAATGTGAGGAAAATTAACTACATTTCTTTGAAAAAGATTGATATGAACCTTCCAAAAACACCATGCCCTAAAATAAAATATGCTAAAAAAAAGGTACATTTTGTCTATTCTAAAGTTTTTAAAAGATGAAAACGCTCAAAGAATCAAAAACATTGTTGTTGACAATGTTAGTGAAATCTCCGTTTCTGAAGAAGATTAAACAAGTTTCAAATGTGACACTGATGGAAATGATGGTTACTAAAAATGTGTCAGTACCCATTAAAAAGCACCTGGTTAATTTTTAACCATCTTTTAAATGTGTATTGCATAAAACCAATCTATCTTTTGTAAGAAAAAATATATGTGTGAAAGAACAAAAAATGACTATTTGAATGACTAAATTAATTAAATAAATAATTTTGTTCCTTATAAAGTTGCTGTTTGGAAAAACGACTTAAGGTAAAGCCTCAAATTCCAGGCTGTAATATGAATAATATATCATTTACACTCAAATTATATACATTATGTAAACTTAAATATTCTTTATAGTATAATTTTAAAACTATATTACTTGGATGAGAATGAAAATATGAGTTTTATAATCCAAAATCTTAGTGACTAATTTTTCAAAACTGTTTCTGCAGTTAAGTCGTTGTTCCACCCAGCACCTCAAATAACTAGTTATGAAAGTTTGATTTTTTTTAAATATATTTGATCGCTTAGGTTTGAAATGTATATAAAAAAGGTTTTTTTATGACCAACAAGATGATGTGTTTGTTTTTATAAGGAAAAATATAATTAACTGTAGTTTACCTACCTATGTTTCACGTTTCAGTGACGCTAGATTTGTGAGATGTAAAATCTTCTGTTTTGGAAAGTTTCCAGTTAATTTCTTGAAGAAATTCTAGTTAATTAAATTGAACGAATTTAATCGAAAAATTTCAAACTTAAATCTTTACTTAAGTTGAATTTACCCTGAGAAAATTTACATCATAGACATGACCAAATTATCTACTATCAACCACAAAAGCAATTCAGGTTCTCTTCTCACACTCAAGTATGCCCACAGCGCTTGGTGGCTAAAAATGTAACTAGCATCGGGTATGATGGACACCAGATATTTAATATTTCAATAAAAATATACACTTCCTCCTCTTGGAGTAATCATCTATAAGTGATCATCTTTAACCTCAATTATTTGTTTAGATTTTATTTCCAGAATATTATTATTAATTATATAACTAAAATAATTCTAAGGTTAGCCTAAGTATGTTTCTAGCAACTATTTGCTTCCCCTCTTCTCTCCCTTTCATCCTCTTACACACGTTTTGACTAAATTTTATTATGGGCATGGGAAATTTGTAGACCTGATGAGGATCGCAAATTCACATTTAACATAATTATTGTAATTTCTATTTAAAAATGATCACACTTTTCAAATTCCTTTTATAATGTTAATTCAACATAAAATCGAAGAAAATAAAATTAATGTTAAGTTCATTTGCATCTTTGAGATTAATTTTATCTTTAAGTAGGCCACTCCGTATCCTACTTTCCTTTCGGCCAATTAGCATATTTACATTAGGACTGGTTAAGGAGGAGTATGTTAGAATTTTGAAGAATTGCACCCCAAATTGCGTGAAGGGAGAGCTATAAACCGTTTAGAAAATAAAATTGACTAAACTTAATAATCTTTTAAAGATTGTGAATATAACCCGCTTGGGTGGTTGAATGGTCTAAGCCGTCACTCTCGCAATAGTTGATCTACCGTTGACGGGGATATTGGGGTTGACATTCCGGGCATACCCCCACTCTCCATTCACAAAAATGCGTGTGTTTTTATCTAAATTATACATTATTCATTCATAACACATTAGTTTAATTAATTTATATGCATATTGCTTATAGCCCGAATGGATAGTGAGATGTGGTGGAAAAAACAATATTTAAAAATTAATCAACATTGTTCATAATAAAAATTGACCTCTCATATTTATAAACAAAACAAAAAACTGGCCAGAAGATGGTGAGCACTGCCTTAAATTAAAAGAAAGTAGGAATTAAATAAGCCGAAGGCAAATTGGTTTTCAAGGTGAAGCAAGTTTGCATTATATTCACCTCTCAAATATATTAAAAATAAAACAACTGAAAAAAAACCTTTGTAAAGAGTCTATGTATTTAAATAAATTAGTCCTATAACCCAACAAAGACAAAGGAACGCCCAAATAAAATACTCATCTTTTATTCTAAAGCCATCATTTACGTTAGGGATTTCTTATATATAGTGTTTGTCTATAAATAATATAATGGACAAGCTGTTATTATCACAATACATGTTCACAACAACGATATGTAACGTTCACGACGCTAGCTAGTATTGCAGCAAATGATGCAAGAGATAGGGTGTAATGATGTGGACTGGATAGAACTAGCTCAACATATGGATAGTGTGTAATGAAGATTGAGGTGGACTGAATAGAACTAGCTAAAGATGGGGATAGGGTG